>CM038681.1:436614813-436808699 GCA_021605205.1 Aegilops longissima | reverse complement strand
ACTTCTAGATCAAAAGTTATAAGCTAAACAAGAACGGAACTAAATCTGTTACGGAAATAAATCTGAAAACGAAAACGGAGTTACCTGTGACGTGAGGCAGAGATGGCAGGAAGGAGACGGCGATGTGGATGGCTGCTCGGCGAGGGGGCGAGGTCGCCAAGCGAGGTGGGGTGGCGGAGGAGGGGTCGGCGCTGGGGAGGTGGCGTTGGGCGATGGGAGGTTCGGAGAGCTCTGGTGAGCGTTCTAGGCAGGAAAAGGAGGACGGTGGCGAGAAGGCTACGGGCAGGGAGGGCGTGGTGATGGGAAAAATGGAACGAGGAGAGGAGGGGTTTTATAGGCGGTCTCGGGAGGCGCTGGGATGGAAAGACGAGGAGATCGGGAAGGTGGAGATTTCTGTCTCCATGGACATGGAAAGCTTATGTAACGTGAGAGGAAACAGAGGAAGGAGATGATCTCTTGTTGGGCTAGAATAGGAAAGTGCTTAATGGGCCAGGTTTTTCCTAATAAAACGATTCCATTCCTATTTTTAAAATTAGGAAACTAAAACAATAAAAAGGAAATCAAATCAATTCGAATAAAGAGTTTTATATACTAAAATTATCAGAAAAATAAAATGTAGATGATGAGCATTATTCCACGGCCAAAATAAAAACTTAAAAAATGTTTTCAGAAAATCCCTAAAGGCTTTATTTCTTTTTGCAAATAATTTTTAAATAAAACTTTGGTTTTCTTGGCTCAAATATTTTCAAAATGCCCCTGATTTTGGAGGGTCATTTTCCTCCGCTCTTTCTTGCTTGCAAGAATTTATTTTCGGGTATTTCTGGGGAAGAAAAATAGAGAAACAAGTGCAAATATTTGAAAGAATTAAATTGCAAAACTCCGCTCAAATTCTTCATAGTTGAAGAAGTCATGTCATCTTCTCTCATTGATTTTAATAGGATGAATTTGAATTTACGGAGAAGGGAAAGTCATTTTATTCCTCTCTTTCAAAAGTTTTTGAAAAGGTTCAAATTTCACTCAAGTTTAATTCACTCAAGCAAACAAACAAACAATTCAATTAATTATATTAACATTCCAAAATTTGGGATGTTACAAACCTACCACACTTAAAATGAATCTCGCCCTCGAGATTCAAGAGGCTAGCAAGAAAAGGTTAGGGTTGGGGTCTTCTAGCAAATGTCTTGGTCGAAAAGGTCGTGGGTGCTACCACACTTAAAAACAAGGTCATGGTTCCAATAAACCCAGATATTTCCTCCGAGGGCTGACAATGTATGTCTCTTCACATATCTTACAATAGCTCCTTCATTAAAGCTCTTCCGTCAAGCATAGAGTTTTCCTCAAAAGCTTGGGTCGGTTCGTCAAAGTTGAAGTTCGTCCGAGACCGGATCTTCTTAGCTGATGGGTCTGTGTCCATTCTAAACAACTATCAAACACTCATGGTGGTCTACAATTTATGGTTTTCTCCTGCAGAAAACGGGTCTGGGGTTGAACCTCACCGTATAACCTACGCTTGGCAACGGTTGCTCGTAATGGGGTTCCATCGTCCTACCATTTTATGGTTTTATGGCTTATCGTGTCGACACTCTTCTAAGTTTTTCAAGGCTCTCTGATTTTCCATCAACATATGATAGTTCATGATAGAAGTCTCCGGTATGGGGCCAATCCATCCCGTGCTTTGAACCATTACCACATACGTAAATATCGAATCACATATTCTAACACTTGGGCATTCTCACCAAGCATTACAGAAATTTCTCTTGTTCCCGAACTGGTTTCGAGTAAATCCATGGTTTCGCAAGCCAAACAAAACATCTATCGTTACTTCACCACTCTTAGGTTTTTATGTAACCTCCTACGGAACGTATGCTGATTTGATCACTGCTTCTTCCAAGTGTATTCCTTTATCCAGGTTACAACTGTTCCTTCTCAAAATCCTGGGCACGTGGGTTATGGCCCACTTCACACTAGTGCAGCTTTAAATCATCCTTGGAGTAACTCTCTTGTTACACCTCCTTTGAATCCATGAGAGTACTGTTTCTTCATACCATCATATCAAAACAAAACTCCAACTTATTTTGTTCAGCTTCCTTCTATGGACCGTCATGAATAACACGTTTCTTTCTTCATTGATCCTGTGGCTTTATAGAGTACTATGACCAAAAGAATGCACAAGTTTATCCATAAAATCTCATTATTTTCATATCAATCTTTCATTACATCCTTAACCATTTTCGTAGATCCAAATTCCAAAAAGTACTTCGTTACAAATGCTGCCACCCACATGATTTGGTATGGTCAGGCATTACTTCCAACTTTATTCATTTATCCTCCTCGAGGATTCTTCAGTCCCACTGGAAGTGTGCGACATGAGCCTTGAAATCTTCAATCTTCTTTTTCATCATGGTGGTCTTGAGCTTCTCCTTCATCATCTCTGCATGCACTTCGCTTAGGTATTCCTGAGTATAACGGAGTCTTGCTTCAAGTATTTCTCCGATCCGCGATGGCTTCCATGGCTGCTTCACGAACAGCGTCGAAGAAAGTTGCTTGTGGCATCGTGAGATGAAAAGTAATGCCCCATCCTCTTTGGGCAAACTCCTTTCAAACGGTGGAGGTGTACCTCCACATACCAAAGTTCCACTCCCTTTTGCATGAAGGGTAGCCTTTGTAGACTGCATCTCCTTCAAGGTGAATATGCTTCATCATGTCCTTCAGATCTTCGGTAATCATGATCACTTGTCGTGGTCATGATGGTTTCGGACCTTTAAGGAAAGACTCGTAAAGGGTCGCCATCTGCAGTTGTATAACAAAAGTGGTGCTCGTAATGAGGTACATATCTCCGGCACACATTCATATCATCCAAACAAAACTTCAAACTCAATTCCAATTTCCTGTTTATGCATCACAACTCACTTTCTTCCATGTTCATCCGAATATTAATTTCCAAGATAAAATATGACAACTCCTTAAAGCTTTTCAGCATGTGACATTACAACTTTATTGAGTCATGAACTATTACAAACTCGAGAAATCTATTACATAACTCAACTCATTGAGCTCATGAAAAGGAAATTGCTTTCTACTACTCTTATTATCCATATCAAAATCCCAACTACTCAACTCCAGCTTTCATCTTGTCGGGACATTTAATAGCATAATGTCCTGCCTCCTTGCAAAAAAAACAAATGACTTCCGACATGTCTCGGGCTTCTTTGTGATTATGGGCTCCTTGGATTCTTGGTTTCTTTTACGGGCATTTACTAGCGTAATGACCTAAATCCTTGCACCTGTAACAGGTGATATGACTCAAGTCCTTCTCTGCAAAAATTGTGTTGCTCTCGGGTTGCCTTCCTTTTCTCTTCCGGATTTCTCTCAGAATGATCGAGTTTCTATCTCCGGGGTCAAACTTCACTTCTGTGCGGGAAATATCCTGGATACTCCTTTCTTTCCTTGGTGCAATCTCGTGAAAATGTCCTTCTTCTCCACATGAATAGCGTGCATTGAGTAAAATCTGTTGAGACCTTCTCCATCCAGGTCTTCAACACTTTCACCATTCTTGGTTCTTCTAGATCTTCCTTGAGTGCTTCTTTCATTCCATCTTCCCGCTTGAATAGTTTGGTGCACCGTGGAGTAAATGTGACACTTTGCCGGGTAGTGGGTGGTTCCTTCACACAGAAGCAAGTCACACAGCTAGTTGGGCATTCCTCACCGGGTGTTTCTCCTCACAATGAGGGCATCCATCTTTGTGTTCCTCCCAGGTGTGTCCTATTTCTCCATAAATCTTGCAGCACAAGGTTTACTTCTTGGTGCCACATTGTGTTTCCGGATAAGACATGATTTCAACAGGTCTTCTTGAATTCCTCCCAAGTTCTTGCTCCATTAAATCCTGTATGGCTTGATGCATGTTCCACCAGGTTGCAGCACTTTCAGAAAGTATTGAAGAACATATTGAACCTCATACTTCCTTGAAACCAAATTGCTCCCAAGTGATTTTCCATGTTCGCATCCATAGCTCGCCTCGGGCTGAGTCTTGATCCAGAGAATATCAGTCCAACTTCATTCATCATCTATGGGGTTCAAGGGTTTTAGGGTGAGATGAGAGAGGTGGGGAGGATATACACACAATACAACCAATAGTTTTTGAAGAAACAAGTTTTATTTTGGGGCTGTCGGAAAACATCAAACAAATGACAGCTCACAAATCATCGCATCTAACGTAGGTGTATAGCAGGGTTTGGTCTTCTAAAGGTCAAATAATTCTTCAGATCCTTCAAGTCTTGAGTCTTCAACTGTTGTAGATTCTAATGGAGAAATCCTCTTTACTCAAAGGGTCATCAGGTTCTCCGATATCAAATCCTTCTTGGGCGTCTTGATTGATCCTCCGGTGATCAAAGGATAAGGGTATATTCTAACTATTTGAGGTGAGAGGGTCTATCGATAAAATCAGAAAAGACGAGAAGTAAAGGATCCTTTTGAAAATAAAGTTTTAGAGATTTCCTGTCCTAGGGCTTTCCGATTTCTAGGGTCACGTCCTACACAACATGTGCTCGATACCATATCTCAGAGCGACCCGACCTCGAGACGGTCAAGCCTACGTATTCTTGTGCCATCCTCGATCAAGATCTTTGGCACACACAGACATCAATGTATATATCAAAGTGCAATCACATGTATAAATAACGTAAAATGATATATACCTCATAATACTCAGCGAAACAAATCAAACGGGTGTGGAGTCCCATCAACGCCATCGGCAGGTTGAGTGTAGACCGTAACCAGATCGTAACTCTTACTGTCGAGGAAATATCTACAACATGATACGTTGTAGCCGTGTAGGTCAAGACATTGAATGTACCGCAAGATCACAACATGAATAAACAGATGATAAAACTATACTATATGCAATTTGGCTTTGTGGCTCAGATATCGAGTTTTGTTTGCGTAAAAGCTGATTTTATTTTCCCTACATCAAAGGAATAAATGAAGTCTGTACTATGGAGTTTTCTATCATGACATGGTTCCGCCAACCGATGTCTCATAGCCCAAAATCATCATAGGTTGCCCACAATTAAGTTATCAATCCGGTGTTGAGAGTTCCAGATAGATCCAAGTCCAGAGGCTCAAATTGTCCGTAATCGGGGACACGGCTAATCGATTAGGTTTTAAACCCTCTGCAGAGGTTTGTACACTTTACCCGCAAGATTCGATCCCTCTCTTTACGTTCTCGCACTTCAGAGTGTTTGAGAACAAGATGACCAAACATGGTCTTCCAAAGAGTTCCTCGACCACCGTCCGGTACTCAACCCATCCTACCGTAGTTCTACATCTGCTAGTACCGTCCCCAGCCAGAGTCACAACTAAGGTCAACCAAGCCAGAGCCCATAATGACTTGCGGTTGCACGGTAAGCTTCCGGCATGAAGTATTCTTCCGTCTCTTTGAGTCTGGGTGAAGCTTTCCATAAGATGTCATGGCGCTTCTCCATGCATCCCGCCAACCACTGGTTTCTCCAGGTGCCCACAACCGCCCTTCACCCAAGAGTGTGTATTGAATTCTTGTCTCGAGTCTTGAAGTCTTGAGGCCTTGAAGATGCAGTCCTTGCAGATTCCATCATGGAGTTGTCGTCATTGACGAGAGTCCTCCTTCTTCACACCACTCGAACACTCATACCAAACCCCGCCTACTACAGCGTAGCATTAGAATAAAATAACGTCCGGGCTTGGTAACAGGGTGATGGGTTCCTACCTCATGCATACTACTCAACTACAAGAATTTCAATAACACTCTTGAGGGGTGGTTGCAAAGGTGCCACTAAATGCAATAAAACATAGGTAAGAAAGCATGGTCAAAGTGAACTTGCTCGGTGATGTTGACGAAGAAGAATTATCGTTCTCAAGAAATAACTTGATAGACTACTCGTCACTCTCGATGAAATCTATATAACAAACATATCATTCACATAAGCACTCACACTAACAATCAAAACAAAAGAGAGAGCGAATAAGAATCCGAAGGAACTTCAAATAAAACTAGGAGTCTTCTTCTACAACATTCACAAAAATAGTTTTGTCTAACGGAAAATAAAACACTAAAATAACAGAGAATAAAATATAAATTTAGTTAAGACAAAGAAAAAATAAAGTATTTTTTCATAAAGCTATTTTGAAAGTATTTTCAATTGGGAGTTAAAACAGTAGAGAAATCCATTGCAAGTTATTAGCGAACTTGAATTGATTTCACGATAACAAAATAAAAATTAATATAAAAACTTGTTGAACACCTACTGTTTAACTAATAGAAACCAAACATAAACTTTCTGAAATATAAAATAAAATAATTTAAAACAACTATAGAAAAAAGTAGCTATAATTGAATAGAACTAAAACAGAATTTGTTTTACATGAAACAATAAGCTAAAATACTCAAACAATTTTGAAGTTTTTACCACTGGTAAATATGATCACTAGTGATCAGTAGAAAAAGAATCAAATAAAATCTATTTTAAACTCCCGAATAAGCAAAACAAGCTTTAATTCAAATCTGATCTAACTCAATTTTATAAATCCAAACATAGACAAATTATATATTTTGAAACTACAAGAAAATTTTGATCTAACGCAAAAAGAATCAGCATCATTGGACTTCTAGATCAAAAGTTATAAGCTAAACAAGAACGGAACTAAATCTGTTACGGAAATAAATCTGAAAACGAAAACGGAGTTACCTGTCGTGAGGCAGAGATGGCAGGAAGGAGACGGCGATGTGGATGGCTGCTCGGGGGGCGAGGTCGCCAAGGCGGGTGGGGTGGCGGAGGAGGGGTCGGCGCTTGGGAGGTGGCGCTGGGCGATGGGAGGTTCCAGGAGAGCTCTGGTGAGCGTTCTAGGCAGGAAAAGGAGGACGGTGGCGAGAAGGCTACGGGCAGGAGGGGTGGTGATGGGAAAAATGGAACGAGGAGAGGAGGGGTTTTATAGGCGGTCTCGGGAGGCGCTGGGATGGAAAGACGAGGGAGATCGGGAAGGTGGAGATTTCTGTCTCCATGGACATGGAAAGCTTATGTAACGTGAGAGGAAACAGAGGAAGGAGATGATCTCTTGTTGGGCTAGAATAGGAAAGTGCTTAATGGGCCAGGTTTTTCCTAATAAAACGATTCCATTCCTATTTTTAAAATTAGGAAACTAAAACAATAAAAGGGAAATCAAATCAATTCGAATAAAGAGTTTTATATACTAAAATTATCAGAAAAATAAAATGTAGATGATGAGCATTATTCCACGGCCAAAATAAAAACTTAAAAAAAATGTTTTTCAGAAAATCCCTAAAGGCTTTATTTCTTTTTGCAAATAATTTTTAAATAAAACTTTGGTTTTTCTTGGCTCAAATATTTTCAAAAATGCCCCTGATTTTGGAGGGTCATTTTCCTCCGCTCTTTCTTGCTTGCAAGAATTTATTTTCGGGTATTTCTCGGGAAGAAAAATAGAGAAACAAGTGCAAATATTTGAAAGAATTAAATTGCAAAACTCCGTTCAAATTCTTCATAGTTGAAGAAGTCATGTCATCTTCTCTCATTGATTTTAATAGGATGAATTTGAATTTACGGAGAAGGGAAAGTCATTTTATTCCTCTCTTTCAAAAGTTTTTGAAAAGGTTCAAATTTCACTCAAGTTTAATTCACTCAAGCAAACAAACAAACAATTCAATTAATTATATTAACATTCCAAAATTTGGGATGTTACAAACCTACTATTACTTAAAATGAATCTCGTCCTCGAGATTCAAGAGGCTAACAAGAAAAGGTTAGGGTTGGGGTCTTCTAGTAAATGTCTTGGTCGAAAAGGTCGGGTGCTACCACACTTAAAAACAAGGTCATGGTTCCAATAAACCAGATATTTCCTCCGGAGGGCTGACAATGTATGTCTCTTCACATATCTTACAATAGCTCCTTCATTAAAGCTCTTCCGTCGAAGCATAGAGTTTTCCTCAAAAGCTTGGGTCGGTTCGTCAAAGTTGAAGTTCGTCCGAGACCGGATCTTCTTAGCTGATGGGTCTGTGTCCATTCTAAACAACTATCGAAACACTCATGGTGGTCTACAATTTATGGTTTTCTCCTGCAGAAAACGGGTCTGGGTTGAACCTCACCGTATAACCTCGTTTGGCAACGGTTGCACTGTAATGGGGTTCCATCGTCCTACCATTTTATGGTTTTATGGCTTATCGTGTCGACACTCTTCTAAGTTTTTCAAGGCTCTCGATTTTCCATCAACATATGATAGTTCATGATAGAAGTCTCCGGTATGGGGCCAATCCATCCCGCATTTGAACCATTACCACATACGTAAATATCGAATCACATATTCTAACACTTGGGCATTCTCACCAAGCATTACAGAAATTTCTCTTGTTCCCGAACTGGTTTGAGTAAATCCATGGTTTCGCAAGCCAAACAAAACATCTATCGTTACTTCACCACTCTTAGGTTTTTGCGTAACCTCCTACGGAACGTATGCTGATTTGATCACTGCTTCTTCCAAGTGTATTCCTTTATCCAAGTTACAACTGTTCCTTCTCAAAATCCACGGGCACGTGGGTTATGGCCCACTTCAACACTAGTGCAGCTTTAAATCATCCTTGAGTAACTCTCTTGTTACACCTCCTTTGAATCCAGAGTACTCTGTTTCTTCATACCATCATATCAAAACAAAACTCCAACTTATTTTGTTCAGCTTCCTTCTATGGACCGTCATGAATAACACGCTTCTTTCTTCATTGATCCTGTGGCTTTATAGAGTACTATGACCAAAAGAATGCACAAGTTTATCCATAAAATCTCATTATTTTCATATCAATCTTTCATTACATCCTTAACCATTTTCAGAGATCCAAATTCCAAAAGTACTTGTTACAAATGCTGCCACCCACATGATTTGGTATGGTCAGGCATTACTTCCAACTTTATTCATTTATCCTCCTCGAGGATTCTTCAGTCCCACTGGAAGTGTGCGACATGAGCCTTGAAATCTTCAATCTTCTTTTTCATCATGGTGGTCTTGAGCTTCTCCTTCATCATCTCTGCATGCACTTCGCTTAGGTATTCCTGAGTATAACGGAGTCTTGCTTCAAGTATTTCTCCGATCTGGCGTATGGCTTCCATGGCTGCTTCACGAACAGCGTCGAAGAAAGTTGCTTGTGGCATACGTGAGATGAAAAAGTAATGCCCCATCCTCTTTGGGCAAACTCCTTTCAAACGGTGGAGGTGTACCTCCACATACCAAAGTTCCACTCCCTTTTGCATGAAGGGGTAGCCTTTGTAGACTGCATCTCCTTCAAGGTGAATATGCTTCATCATGTCCTTCAGGATCTTCGGGTAATCATGATCACTTGTCGTGGTCATGATGGTTTCGGACCTTTAAGGAAAGACTCGTAAGGGTCGTCATCTGCAGTTGTATAACAAAAGTGGTGCTCGTAATGAGGTACATATCTCCGGGCACACATTCATATCATCCAAACAAAACTTCAAACTAAATTCCAATTTCCTGTTTATGCATCACAACTCACTTTCTTCCATGTTCATCTAGAATATTAATTTCCAAGATAAAATATGACAACTCCTTAAAGCTTTTCAGCATGTGACATTACAACTTTATTGAGTCATGAACTATTACAAACTCGAGAAATCTATTACATAACTCAACTCATTGAGCTCATGAAAAGGAAATTGCTTTCTACTACTCTTATTATCCATATCAAAATCCCAACTACTCAACTCCAGCTTTCATCTTGTCGGGACATTTAATAGCATAATGTCCTGCCTCCTTGCAGCGAAAACAAATGACTTCCGACATGTCTCGGGCTTCTTTGTGATTATCGGGCTCCTTGGATTCTTGGTTTCTTTTACGGGCATTTACTAGCGTAATGACCTAAATCCTTGCACCTGTAACAGGTGATATGACTCAAGTCCTTCTCTGCAAAAATTGTGTTGCTCTCGGGTTGCCTTCCTTTTCTCTTCTGGATTTCTCTGTAATGATCGAGTTTCTATCTCCGGGGTCAAACTTCACTTCTGCTGTCGGAAATATCCTGGATACTCCTTTCTTTCCTTGGTGCAATCTTGTGAAAATGTCCTTCTTCTCCACATGAATAGCGTGCATTGAGTAAAATCTGTTGAGACCTTCTCCATCCAGGTCTTCAACACTTTCATCATTACTGGTTCTTCTAGATCTTCCTTGAGTGCTTCTTTCATTCCATCTTCCCTTGAATAGTTTGTTGCACCGTGGAGTAAATGTGACACTCCACCGGGTAGTGGGTGGTTCCTTCACACAGAAGCAAGTCACCAGCTAGTTGGGCATTCCTCACCGGGTGTTTCTCCTCACAATGAGGGCATCCATCTTTGTGTTCCTCCCAGGTGTGTCCTATTTCTCCATAAATCTTGCAGCACAAGGTTTACTTCTTGGTGCCACATTGTGTTTCCGGATAAGGCGTGATTTCAACAGGGTCTTCTTGAATTCCTCCCAAGTTCTTGCTCCATTAAATCCTGTATGGCTTGATGCATGTTCCACCAGGTTGCAACACTTTACATAAAGTATTGAAGAACATATTGAACCTCATACTTCCTTGAAACCAAATTGCTCCCAAGTGATTTTCCATGTTCTCGCATCCATAGCTCTGCCTCGGGCTGAGTCTTGATCCGAGAATATCAGTCCAACTTCATTCATCATCTATGGGGTTCAAGGGTTTTAGGGTGAGATGAGAGAGGTGGGGAGGATATACACACAATACAACCAATAGTTTTGAAGAAACAAGTTTTATTTTGGGGCTGTCGGAAAACATCAAACAAATGACAGCTCACAAATCATCGCATCTAACGTGGGTGTATAGCAGGGTTTGGTCTTCTAAAGGTCAAATAATTCTTCAGATCCTTCAAGTCTTGAGTCTTCAACTGTTGTAGATTCTAATGGAGAAATCCTCTTTACTCTGAAGGGTCATCAGTTCTCGATATCAAATCCTTCTTGGGCGTCTTGATTGATCCTCCGGGTGATCAAAGGATAAGGGTATATTCTAACTATTTGAGGTGAGAGGTCTATCTGATAAAATCAGAAAAGACGAGAAGTAAAGGATCCTTTTGAAAATAAAGTTTTAGAGATTTCCTGTCCTAGGGCTTTCCGATTTCTAGGGTCACGTCCTACAGTCAACATGTGCTCGATACCATATCTCAGAGCGACCCGACCTCGACGGTCAAGCCTACGTATTCTTGTGCCATCCTCGGATCAAGTATCTTTGGCACACACAAGACATCAATGTATATATCAAAGTGCAATCACATGTATAAATAACGTAAAATGATATATACCTCATAATACTCAGCGAAACAAATCAAGCGGGTGTGGAGTCCCATCAACGCCATCGGCAGGTTGAGTGTAGACCGTAACCTGTATCATAACTCTTACTCATCGAGGAAATATCTGCAACATGATACGTTGCAGCCGTGTAGGTCAAGACATTGAATGTACCGCAAGATCACAACATGAATAAACAGATGATAAAACTATACTATATGCAATTTGGCTTTGTGGCTCAGATCTGAGTTTTGTTTGCGTAAAAGCTGATTTTATTTTCCCTACATCAAAGGAATAAATGAAGTCTGTACTATGGAGTTTTCTATCATGACATGGTTCCGCCAACCGATGTCTCATAGCCCAAAATCATCATAGGTTGCCCACAATTAAGTTATCAATCCGGTGTTGAGAGTTCCAGATAGATCCAAGTCCAGAGGCTCAAATTGTCCGTAATCGGGACACGGCTAATCGATTAGGTTTTAAACCCTCTGCAGAGGTTTGTACACTTTACCCGCAAGATTCGATCCTCTCTTTATGTTCTCGCACTTCGAGTGTTTGAGAACAAGATGACCAAACATGGTCTTCCAAAGAGTTCCTCGACCACCGTCCGTACTCAACCCATCCTACCGTAGTTCTACATCTGCTAGTACCGTCCCAGCCAGAGTCACAACTAAGGTCAACCAAGCCAGAGCCCATAATGACTTGCGGTTGCACAGTAAGCTTCGGGCATGAAGTATTCTTCCGTCTCTTTGAGTCTGGGTGAAGCTTTCCGCAAGATGTCATGGCGCTTCTCCATGCATCCTGCCAACCACTGGTTTCTCCAGGTGCCCGTCAACCGCCCTTCACCCAAAGAGTGTGTATTGAATTCTTGTCTCGAGTCTTGAAGTCTTGAGGCCTTGAAGATGCAGTCCTTGCAGATTCCATCATGGAGTTGTCGTCATTGACGAGAGTCCTCCTTCTTCACACCACTCTCGAACACTCATACCAAACCCGTCTACTACAGCGTAGCATTAGAATAAAATAACGTCCCGGCTTGGTAACAGGGTGATGGGTTCCTACCTCATGCATACTACTCAACTACAAGAATTTCAATAACACTCTTGAGGGTGGTTGCAAAGGTGCCACTAAATGCAATAAAACATAGGTAAGAAAGCATGGTCAAAGTGAACTTGCTCGGTGATGTTGACGAAGAAGAATTATCGTTCTCAAGAAATAACTTGATAGACTACTCGTCACTCTCTGATGAAATCTATATAACAAACATATCATTCACATAAGCACTCACACTAACAATCAAAACAAAAGAGAGAGCGAATAAGAATCCAAGGAACTTCAAATAAAACTAGGAGTCTTCTTCTACAACATTCACAAAAATAGTTTTGTCTAACGGAAAATAAAACACTAAAATAACAGAGAATAAAATATAAATTTAGTTAAGACAAAGAAAAAATAAAGTATTTTTTCATAAAGCTATTTTGAAAGTATTTTCAATTGGGAGTTAAAACAGTAGAAATCCATTGCAAGTTATTAGAGAACTTGAATTGATTTCACGATAACAAAATAAAAATAAATATAAAAACTTGTTGAACACCTACTGTTTAACTAATAGAAACCAAACATAAACTTTCTGAAATATAAAATAAAATAATTTAAAACAACTATAGAAAAGAAGTAGCTATAATTGAATAGAACTAAAACAGAATTTGTTTTACATGAAACAATAAGCTAAAATACTCAAACAATTTTGAAGTTTTTACCACTGGTAAATATGATCACTAGTGATCAGTAGAAAAAGAATCAAATAAAAATCTATTTTAAACTCCCGAATAAGCAAAACAAGCTTTAATTCAAATCTGATCTAACTCAATTTTATAAATCCAAACATAGACAAATTATATATTTTGGAAACTACAAGAAAATTGTGATCTAACGCAAAAGAATCAGCATCATTGGACTTCTAGATCAAAAGTTATAAGCTAAACAAGAACGGAACTAAATCTGTTACGGAAATAAATCTGAAAACGAAAACGGAGTTACCTGTACGTGAGGCAGAGATGGCAGGAAGGAGACGGCGATGTGGAGGGCTGCTCGGCGAGGGGCGAGGTCGCCGGCGAGGTGGGGTGGCGGAGGAGGGTCGGCGCTGGGGAGGTGGCGCTGGGCGATGGGAGGTTCCAGAGAGCTCTGGTGGCGTTCTAGGCAGGAAAAGGAGGACGGTGGCGAGAAGGCTACGGGCAGGGAGGCGTGGTGATGGGAAAAATGGAACGAGGAGAGGAGGGGTTTTATAGGCGGTCTCGGGAGGCGCTGGGATGGAAAGACGAGGAGATCGGGAAGGTGGAGATTTCCTGTCTCCATGGGCATGGAAAGCTTATGTAACGTGAGAGGAAACAGAGGAAGGAGATGATCTCTTGTTGGGCTAGAATAGGAAAGTGCTTAATGGGCCAGGTTTTTCCTAATAAAACGATTCCATTCCTATTTTTAAAATTAGGAAACTAAAACAATAAAAAGGAAATCAAATCAATTCGAATAAAGAGTTTTATATACTAAAATTATCAGAAAAATAAAATGTAGATGATGAGCATTATTCCACGGCCAAAATAAAAACTTAAAAAATGTTTTCAGAAAATCCCTAAAGGCTTTATTTCTTTTGCAAATAATTTTTAAATAAAAACTTTGGTTTTCTTGGTTCAAATATTTTCAAAATGCCCTGATTTTGGAGGTCATTTTCCTCCGCTCTTTCTTGCTTGCAAGAATTTATTTTTCGGGTATTTCTCGGGAAGAAAAATAGAGAAACAAGTGCAAATATTTGAAAGAATTAAATTGCAAAACTCCGTTCAAATTCTTCATAGTTGAAGAAGTCATGTCATCTTCTCTCATTGATTTTAATAGGATGAATTTGAATTTACGGAGAAGGGAAAGTCATTTTATTCCTCTCTTTCAAAAGTTTTGAAAAGGTTCAAATTTCACTCAAGTTTAATTCACTCAACAAACAAACAAACAATTCAATTAATTATATTAACATTCCAAAATTTGGGATGTTACAAACCTACCACACTTAAAATGAATCTCGTCCTCGAGATTCAAGAAACTAACAAGAAAAGGTTAGGGTTGGGGTCTTCTAGCAAATGTCTTGGTCGAAAGGTCGGGGTGCTACCACACTTAAAAACAAGGTCATGGTTCCAATAAACCCAGATATTTCCTCCGGAGGGCTGACAATGTATGTCTCTTCACATATCTTACAATAGCTCCTTCATTAAAGCTCTTACATTAGAAGCATAGAGTTTTCCTCAAAAGCTTGGGTCGGTTCGTCAAAGTTGAAGTTCGTCCAGAGACCGGATCTTCTTAGCTGATGGGTCTGTGTCCATTCTAAACAACTATCGAAACACTCATGGTGGTCTACAATTTATGGTTTTCTCCTGCAGAAAACGGGTCAGGTTGAACCTCACCGTATAACCTCGTTTGGCAACAGTTTGCTGTAATGGGGTTCCATCGTCCTACCATTTTATGGTTTTATGGCTTATCGTGTCGACACTCTTCTAAGTTTTTCAAGGCTCTCGATTTTCCATCAACATATGATAGTTCATGATAGAAGTCTCCGTATGGGGGCCAATCCATCCCGTGCTTGAACCATTACCACATACGTAAATATCGAATCACATATTCTAACACTTGGGCATTCTCACCAAGATTACAGAAATTTCTCTTGTTCCCGAACTAGTTTCGAGTAAATCCATGGTTTCGCAAGCCAAACAAAACATCTATCGTTACTTCACCACTCTTAGGTTTTTATGTAACCTCCTACGGAACGTATGCTGATTTGATCACTGCTTCTTCCAAGTGTATTCCTTTATCCAAGGTTACAACTGTTCCTTCTCAAAATCCTGGGCACATGGGTTATGGCCCACTTCAGCACTAGTGCAGCTTTAAATCATCCTTGGAGTAACTCTCTCTTGTTACACCTCCTTTGAATCGAGTAGTACTCTGTTTCTTCATACCATCATATCAAAACAAAACTCCAACTTATTTTGTTCAGCTTCCTTCTATGGACCGTCATGAATAACACGCTTCTTTCTTCATTGATCCTGTGGCTTTATAGAGTACTATGACCAAAAGAATGCACAAGTTTATCCATAAAATCTCATTATTTTCATATCAATCTTTCATTACATCCTTAACCATTTTCAGAAATCCAAATTCCAAAAAGTACTTTGTTACAAATGCTGCCACCAACATGATTTGGTATGGTGGGCATTACTTCCAACTTTATTCATTTATCCTCCTCGAGGATTCTTGATCCCACCGAAGTGTGCGACATGAGCCTTGAAATCTTCAATCTTCTTTTTCATCATGGTGGTCTTGAGCTTCTCCTTCATCATCTCTGCATGCACTTCGCTTAGGTATTCCCGAGTATAACGGAGTCTTGCTTCAAGTATTTCTCCGATCCGCGATGGCTTCCATGGCTGCTTCACGAACAGCGTCGAAGAAAGTTGCTTGTGGCATACGTGAGATGAAAAGTAATGCCCCATACTCTTTGGGAAAACTCCTTTCAAGCGGTGGAGGTGTACCTCCACATACCAAAGTTCCACTCCTTTTGCATGAAGGGTAGCCTTTGTAGACTGCATCTCCTTCAAGGTGAATATGCTTCATCATGTCCTTCAGATCTTGGGTAATCATGATCACTTGTCGGGTCATGATGGTTTCCGGACCTTTAAGGAAAGACTCGTAAGGGTCGTCATCTGCAGTTGTATAACAAAAGTGGTGCTCGTAATGAGGTACATATCTCCAGGCACACATTCATATCATCCAAACAAAACTTCAAACTCAATTCCAATTTCCTGTTTATGCATCACAACTCACTTTCTTCCATGTTCATCCAGAATATTAATTTCCAAGATAAAATATGACAACTCCTTAAAGCTTTTCAGCATGTGACATTACAACTTTATTGAGTCATGAACTATTACAAACTCGAGAAATCTATTACATAACTCAACTCATTGAGCTCATGAAAAGGAAATTGCTTTCTACTACTCTTATTATCCATATCAAAATCCCAACTACTCAACTCCAGCTTTCATCTTGTCGGGACATTTAATAGCATAATGTCCTGCCTCCTTGCAGCGAAAACAAATGACTTCCGACATGTCTCGGGGCTTCTTTGTGATTATGCGGGCTCCTTGGATTCTTGGTTTCTTTTCTGGGCATTTACTAGCGTAATGACCTAAATCATTGCACCTGTAACAGGTGATATGACTCAAGTCCTTCTCTGCAAAAATTGTGTTGCTCTCGGGTTGCCTTCCTTTTCTCTTCCTGGATTTCTCTGTAATGATCAGAGTTTCTATCTCCCGGGGGTCAAACTTCACTTCTGCTGTCGGGAAATATCCTGGATACTCCTTTCTTTCCTTGGTGCAATACTGTGAAAAATGTCCTTCTTCTCCACATGAATAGCAGGCATTGGAGTAAAATCTGTTGAGACCTTCTCCATCCAGGTCTTCAACACTTTCAGTCATTACTGGTTCTTCTAGATCTTCCTTGAGGGCTTCTTTCATTCCATTTTCCTGCTTGAATAGTTTGGTGCACCGTGGAGTAAATGTGACACTTTGCACCGGTAGTGGGTGGTTCCTTCACACAGAAGCAAGTCACCAGCTAGTTGGGCATTCCTCACCGGGTGTTTCTCCTCACAATGAGGGCATCCATCTTTGTGTTCCTCCTGGTGTGTCCTATTTCTCCGCAAATCTTGCAGCACAAGGTTTACTTCTTGGTGCCACATTGTGTTTCGGATAAGGCGTGATTTCAACAGGTCTTCTTGAATTCCTCCCAAGTTCTTGCTCCATTAAATCCTGTATGGCTTGATGCATGTTCCACCAGGTTGCAGCACTTTCGTAAAGTATTGAAGAACATATTGAACCTCATACTTCCTTGAAACCAAATTGCTCCCAAGTGATTTTCCATGTTACGCATCCATAGCTCGCCTCGGGCTGAGTCTTGATCCAGAGAATATCAGTCCAACTTCATTCATCATCTATGGGGTTCAAGGGTTTTAGGGTGAGATGAGAGAGGTGGGGAGGATATACACACAATACAACCAATAGTTTTGAAGAAACAAGTTTTATTTTGGGGCTGTCGGAAAACATCAAACAAATGACAGCTCACAAATCATCGCATCTAACGTGGAGGTGTATAGCAGGGTTTGGTCTTCTAAAGGTCAAATAATTCTTCAGATCCTTCAAGTCTTGAGTCTTCAACTGTTGTAGATTCTAATGGAGAAATCCTCTTTACTCGAAGGGGTCATCAGTTCTCGATATCAAATCCTTCTTGGGCGTCTTGATTGATCCTCCGGTGATCAAAGGATAAGGGTATATTCTAACTATTTGAGGTGAGAGGGTCTATCGATAAAATCAGAAAAGACGAAAGTAAAGGATCCTTTTGAAAATAAAGTTTTAGAGATTTCCTGTCCTAGGGGCTTTCCGATTTCTAGGGTCACGTCCTCACACCAACATGTGCTCGATACCATATCAGAGCGACCCGACCTCGAGACGGTCAAGCCTACGTATTCTTGTGCCATCCTCGATCAAGTATCTTTGCACACACAGTACATCAATGTATATATCAAAGTGCAATCACATGTATAAATAACGTAAAATGGTATATACCTCATAATACTCAGCGAAACAAATCAAGCGGGTGTGGAGTCCCATCAACGCCATCGGCAGGTTGAGTGTAGACCGTAACCCTGTGATCGTAACTCTTACTCGTCGAGGAAATATCTGCAACATGATACGTTGCAGCCGTGTAGGTCATTACATTGAATGTACCGCAAGATCACAACATGAATAAACAGATGGTAAAACTATACTATATGCAATTTGGCTTTGTGGCTCAGATCTGAGTTTTGTTTGCGTAAAAGCTGATTTTATTTTCCCTACATCAAAGGAATAAATGAAGTCTGTACTATGGAGTTTTCTATCATGACATGGTTCCGCCAACCGATGTCTCATAGCCCAAAATCATCATAGGTTGCCCACAATTAAGTTATCAATCCGGTGTTGAGAGTTCCGAGATAGATCCAAGTCCAGAGGCTCAAATTGTCCGTAATCGGGGACACGGCTAATCGATTAGGTTTTAAACCCTCTGCAGAGGTTTGTACACTTTACCCGCAAGATTCGATCCCTCTCTTTACGTTCTCGCACTTCAGAGTGTTTGAGAACAAGATGACCGAAACATGGTCTTCCAAAGAGTTCCTCGACCACCGTCCGGTACTCAACCCATCCTACCGTAGTTCTACATCTGCTAGTACCGTCCCCAGCCAGAGTCACAACTAAGGTCAACCAAGCGAGCCCATAATGACTTGCGGTTGCACGGTAAGCTTCGGGCATGAAGTATTCTTCCGTCTCTTTGAGTCTGGGTGAAGCTTTCCGCAAGATGTCATGGCGCTTCTCCATGCATCCCGCCAACCACTGGTTTCTCCAGGTGCCCACAACCGCCCTTCACCCAATGAGTGTGTATTGAATTCTTGTCTCGAGTCTTGAAGTCTTGAGGCCTTGAAGATGCAGTCCTTGCAGATTCCATCATGGAGTTGTCGTCATAGGCGTAGAGTCCTCCTTCTTCACACCACTCTCGAACACTCATACCAAACCCGTCTACTACAGCGTAGCATTAGAATAAAATAACGTCCGGGCTTGGTAACAGGGTGATGGGTTCCTACCTCATGCATACTACTCAACTACAAGAATTTCAATAACACTCTTGAGGGGTGGTTGCAAAGGTGCCACTAAATGCAATAAAACATAGGTAAGAAAGCATGGTCAAAGTGAACTTGCACGGTGATGTTGACGAAGAAGAATTATCGTTCTCAAGAAATAACTTGATAGACTACTCGTCACTCTCTGATGAAATCTATATAACAAACATATCATTCACATAAGCACTCACACTAACAATCAAAACAAAAGAGAGAGCGAATAAGAATCCGAAGGAACTTCAAATAAAACTAGGAGTCTTCTTCTACAACATTCACAAAAATAGTTTTGTCTAACGGAAAATAAAACACTAAAATAACAGAGAATAAAATATAAATTTAGTTAAGACAAAGAAAAAAATAAAGTATTTTTTTCATAAAGCTATTTTGAAAGTATTTTCAATTGGGAGTTAAAACAGTAGAGAAATCCATTGCAAGTTATTAGCGAACTTGAATTGATTTCACGATAACAAAATAAAAATTAATATAAAAACTTGTTGAACACCTACTGTTTAACTAATAGAAACCAAACATAAACTTTCTGAAATACAAAATAAAATAATTTAAAACAACTATAGAAAAGAAGTAGCTATAATTGAATAGAACTAAAACAGAATTTGTTTTACATGAAACAATAAGCTAAAATACTCAAACAATTTGAAGTTTTTACCACGGTAAATATGATCACTAGTGATCAGTAGAAAAAGAATCAAATAAAATCTATTTTAAACTCCCGAATAAGCAAAACAAGCTTTAATTCAAATCTGATCTAACTCAATTTTATAAATCCAAACATAGACAAATTATATATTTTGGAAACTACAAGAAAATTGTGATCTAACGCAAAAGAATCAGCATCATTGGACTTCTAGATCAAAAGTTATAAGCTAAACAAGAACGGAACTAAATCTGTTACGGAAATAAATCTGAAAACAAAACGGAGTTACCTGTACGTGAGGCAGAGATGGCAGGAAGGAGATGGCGATGTGGAGGCTGCTCGGCGAGGGGCGAGGTCGCCAGGTGGGGGGGTGGCGGAGGAGGGTCGGCGCTTGGGAGGTGGCGCTGGGCGATGGGAGGTTCAGGAGAGCTCCCGGTGGCGTTCTAGGCAGGAAAAGGAGGACGGTGGCGAGAAGGCTACGGGCAGGGAGGTGGCGTGGTGATGGGAAAAATGGAACGAGGAGAGGGTGGGGGTTTTATAGGCGGTCTCGGGAGGTGCTGGGATGGAAAGACGAGGGAGATCAGGAAGGTGGAGATTTCCTGTCTCCATGGACATGGAAAGCTTTTGTAACGTGAGAGGAAACAGAGGAAGGAGATGATCTCTTGTTGGGCTAGAATAGGAAAGTGCTTAATGGGCCAGGTTTTTCCTAATAAAAATGATTCCATTCCTATTTTTAAAATTAGGAAACTAAAACAATAAAAGGAAATCAAATCAATTCGAATAATGAGTTTTATATACTAAAATTATCAGAAAAATAAAATGTAGATGATGAGCATTATTCCACGGCCAAAATAAAAACTTAAAAAATGTTTTCAGAAAATCCCTAAAGGCTTTATTTCTTTTTGCAAATAATTTTTAAATAAAACTTTGGTTTTCTTGGCTCAAATATTTTAAAAATGCCCCTGATTTTGGAGGGTCATTTTCCTCCGCTCTTTCTTGCTTGCAAGAATTTATTTTTCGGGGTATTTCTTGGGGAAGAAAAATAGAGAAACAAGTGCAAATATTTGAAAGAATTAAATTGCAAAACTCCGTTCAAATTCTTCATAGTTGAAGAAGTCATGTCATCTTCTCTCATTGATTTTAATTGGATGAATTTGAATTTACCGGAGAAGGGGAAAGTCATTTTATTCCCTCTCTTTCAAAAGTTTTTGAAAAGGTTCAAATTTCACTCAAGTTTAATTCACTCAAGCAAACAAACAAACAATTCAATTAATTATATTAACATTCCAAAATTTGGGATGTTACACTAGGGTTTGGAGATGAGATGGTGCTGGTGAAGATGTTGATGGAGATTGCCCTCTCCCGATGAGAGGAGCGTTGGTGATGACGATGGCGATGATTTCCCCCCCGGGAGGAAGTGTCCCAGCAGAACAGCTCTGCGGAGCCCTAGATTGGTTCCGCCAAGGTTCCGCCTCGTGGTGGCGGAGTTTAATCCCAAAGGTTGCTTATGATTTTTTTCTCATCGAAGGACCTCATATAGCGAAGATGGGCATCGGAGAGCCAGCAGGGGCCCACGAGGTAGGGGCGCCACAGGGGTAGGCGCGCCCCCACCCTCGTGGACAGGTGGGCCCCCTCCGTGAACTTCTCCGCTGGATATTTTTATTATTTCCAAAAATGAATTTCGTGGAGTTTCAGGACTTTTGGAGTTGTGCGAATAGGTCTCTAATATTTTCTCCTTTTCCATTGAAATTCCAGTTGCCAAGCATTCTCCTCCTTATGAAACCTTGTAAAATAAGAGAGAATAGGCATAAGTATTGTGACATAAATTGTAATAATAACCCATAATGCAATAAATATCGATATAAAACCATGATGCAAAATGGACGTATCACCCCTTTTTTGGGGCAATGCTCTAATAATGATGATCATCACACTTTTATTTACCTACAACTCAATATTACAACTCGATACTAGAACAAATATATGACTCTATATGAATGCCTCCGGCGGTGTACCAGGATGTGCAATGATCTAGCGTAGCAATGACATAAAAAAACGGACAAGACATGAAAACATCATGCTAGCTATCTTACGATCATGCAAAGAAATATGACAATAAATGCTCAAGTCATGTATATGATGATGATGGAAGTTGCATGGCAATATATCTCGGAATGGCTATGAAAATGCCATAATAGGTAGGTATGGTGGCTGTTTTGAGGAAGATATAATGAGGTTTATGTGTGATAGAGCGTATCGTATCACGGGGTTTGGATGCACCGGCGAAGTTTGCACCAACTCTCAAGGTGAGAAAGGGCAATGCACGGTACCGAAGAGGCTAGCAATGATGGAAGGGTGAGAGTGCGTATAATCCTTGGACTCACATTAGTCATAAAGAACTCATATACTTATTGCAAAAGTTTATTAGCCCTCGAAGCAAAGTACTACTACGCATGCCCCTAGGGGGATAGATTGGTAGGAAAAGACCATCGCTCGTCCCCGACCGCCACTCATAAGGAAGACAATCAATAAATAAATCATGCTCCGACTTCGTTACATAACGGTTCACCATACGTGCATGCTACGGGAATCACAAACCTCAACACAAATATTTCTACTAATCCACAACTACCCACTAGAATGACTGTAATATCACCATCTTTATATCGCAAAACTATTGCAAGGAATCAAACATATCATATTCAGTGATCTACAAGTTATATGTAGGATTTTATGACTAACCATGTGAATGACCAATTCCTGTCATCTCTCTAAATAGATATAAGTGAAGCAAGAGAGTTTAATTCTTTCTACAAAAGATATGCCCACGCTCTAACGAATATAAGTGAATCAAAAGAGCATTCTACAAATGGCGGTTTTCTATGTGAAGAGAAACAGGTAATCCAAACTTCAAATGATATAAGTGAAGCACATGAAGCATTCTATAAAGGCATACTCAAAGAATATAAGTGAAGTGCAATGAGCATTCTATAAATCAACCAAGTACTATCTCATACCAGCATGTTGCATAAAAGAAAAGTGAAAACTAAATGCAAAAGACGCTCCAAGATTGCACATATCGCATGAACGAAACGAATCCGAAAACATACCGACACTTGTTGAAGAAAGAGGGGATGCCTTCCGGGGCATCCCCAATCTTAGACGCTTGAGTCTCCTTGAATATTTACTTGGGGTGCCTTGGGCATCCCCAAGCTTGAGCTCTTGCCTCTCTTCCTTCTCCTCACATCGAGACCTCCTCGATCATCGAACACTTCATCCACACAAAACTTCAACAGAAAACTCGGTAAGATCCGTTAGTATAATAAAGCAAATCACTACTCTAAGTATTGTTGCAAACCAATTTATATTTTTTTTGCATCGTGTCTACTGTAGTATAACTTTTTCATGGCTTAATCCACTGATATAAATCGATAGTTTCATCAAAACAAGCAAACTATGCATCAAAAACAGAATCTGTCTAAAACAGAACAGTCTGTAACAATATGAACATTAACCATACTTCTGGTACTCGAAAAATTCTACCAAAATTAGGAAAAATAAAAAATTTGTATAGAAAGACAGTGCTAAAAAGTTTCAGAACCGTTTGACGTTCCAGTTAAAAATGAAAAATCACGCACTACAGCCAAAGTTTATGTCCTGCACTGTACAAACCAACAAGCATTGTAAACACCCTAAAGACAAACCTTGGCACATTATTTTTATAATACAATGGAATTGTACAAGGGGATAATTATTTTTGTTTAAAAGTTTCTGTAATTAAGGTTCACACTGTGAGCATGAACAAAGTTCAAGCAGCTCTCCCACTTCAACAATGCTTGCCTTTCTCACTTTCACTTTCCTTTTTGAAAAGTTTTAGGTTCCCCTCTTTATTTTTTGGTTTTTAAACTATATAAAAGCACTCAACAGAAATAAATGACTCTCTAAAACTTCTGGGTTGTGTCCCTGGCAGCTCTTTTGAAAGCACAAGTGCTCCCTAGGTGGTTTTGGTGATTAATGTCAACATATCTTTTGTTGGACTAACACCTTTATCTAGTATGTTTTAGATAAGTTCAACAATGGAGTGGCATGGACTATAGGATGTGGGAACTCCTTCAAGATGCTAAGGACAAAGGATTGGCTCAAGCTTCAAGCTCAAGACTCTTCATTTTACATTTTAGTGATCCAAGATCACATTGAGTCTATAGGAAAAGCCAATACTATCAAGGAGGGATGAGGTGTTTCTTAACGAGCTTTTTGCTTCATGTGCTTAGTGATATGCTCCAAAACCCTCCACTACTTTCTCACTTCCACTCATATGACCTAAACCTAAAGTCAAACTCGGCCCTACCGATTCTTTCTATCCGGCGCCACCGAGTTCAGATGTCATAGCCACTGCCACAAACCCTAAGAAAATCGGTATCACCGATAGGGATCTCGGTCTCACCGAGATGGGATTGTAATCTCTCTGTGTATGTCCATTACCAAAATCGGTCCAACTGAGTTCGTGCAATCGGTACTACCGAGATTACAATGCAAACTTTCTGGTTAACTTATTACCAAAATCGGTCCCACCGAGGTTGAGTAATCGGTCCCACCGAGTTTGCCCGACCAACTCTCTGGTTAGCTAATTACCAAATTCGGTCCCACCGAGTTTGTGTAATCGGTCTCACTGAGATTACGTTATGCCCTAACCCTAACCATATCGGTCCTACCGAGTTGCATGTCAGTCCCAGCGAAAACCCTAACGGTCACTAGGTTTACTAAATATGTCTGACCGAGTTTTATGATTCGGTCCCACCGAGTTTGGTAAATTGTGTGTAACGGTTAGATTTTTTGTGGAGGCTATATATACCCCTCCACCTCCTCTTCATTCGTGGAGAGAGCCATCGAACAAGCCTACACTTCCAAAGATCCTATTTCTGAGAGAGAACTACCTACTCATGTGTTGAGGCCAAGATATTCCATTCCAACCACATGAATCTTGATCTCTAGCCTTCCCCAAGTTGCTTTCCACTCAAATCTTCTTTCCACCAGATCCAAATCCTATGAGAGAGAGTTGAGTGTTGGGGAGACTATCATTTGAAGCACAAGAGCAAGGAGTTCATCATCAATACACCATTTGTTACTTCTTGGAGAGTGGTGTCTCCTAGATTGACTAGGTGTCACTTGGGAGCCTCCGACAAGATTGTGGAGTTGAACCAAGGAGTTTGTAAGGGCAAGGAGATCGCCTACTTCGTGAAGATCTACCGCTAGTGAGGCAATTCCTTCGTGGGCGATGGCCATGGTGGGATAGACAAGGTTGCTTCTTCGTGGACCCTTCGTGGGTGGAGCCCTCCGTGGACTCACAAGCATAGCCGTTACCCTTCGTGGGTTGAAGTCTCCACCAACGTGGATGTACGATAGCACCACCTATCGGAACCATGACAAAAACATCCGTGTCTCCAATTGCGTTTGATTTCTCCAAACCCTTCCCTTTACATTCTTGCAAGTTGCATGCTTTATTTTCCACTGCCTACATACTCTTTGCATGCTTGCTTGTTATGGATTGAGAATGTTAAACTTGTGCCTAAACTCCACTTAAACTTAAAGGAGATTAAAAACTGCAACGTTGGTACTTAGTGTCTAATCACCCCCCCCCCCTCTAGACACCTCTTCTCAAGATCCTACAAGTGGTATCAGAGCATTGGTCTCCTTTGCCTTGGTTTAATCACCTTTGGAGGAAGATGTATGAGTCTACTTTGGGGAGTCTTAGACATAGAGTGCCTATTCTTGATGGAGAGTATTTTCATGAGTGGAAAAATGAGATGCTTGTAATTTTCAATCAATATCAATTGAACAAGTAAATTGCTAGCCCTTGTGCACCTCATGTTGATCCTATGCATCCTACCCTTGATGAATCTATTGACATGACTAGAAATCTTAGAACTGTTAATCTTATCACTAGAGGCTTGCCTAGAAACTTGATTAGAATCTTGCCTACTTTTGAGGTCGCCTACACTATATGGAAATTTCTTGAGGAACGCTTTCCAAATTATTCCTTAAAAAATCTAGATGAGATTCTCCATAAGTCTATTGCCTTGAGTAAGATGAATACGAGTGATCCTATGTTTGGTGATCGTCTATTTGAACTTACCGACCTTATGCGTGCCAAAGGAGATGTTGGAATTATTGGTGATATTATTTCCGAAGCTATAAGAACTCATAAGCAAGATCATTGTCAAACTCACTCTAATGAATTACCCTCTCTAGGACTTGATCCACCACATGACGATGTTGAACATGGATACTATGATGAGGATGATGATAGTGATTTTGATCTTGATGATGCAATGAGACATTTTGGTCTTATGGCAAATCTTCGGGGATATGTGTCAGGAGGAAAGGAATGGGTTCTTGACAGTGGATGTACCGATCACATGACCGGAGATAAAGACATGTTCCGTGAGCCTGCTGAAAATGATAGTCCTCGAAAGTATGTCACTTTCGGTGACAACTCAAAGGGTAAGGTGGTTGGCCTCGGTAAGGTGGCCATCTCACATGATAGCTCCATTCAAAATGTCATGATCATTGAGTCTCTTGGCTACAACTTACTTTCAGTATCTAGACTTGCTGATTTCGGTTTAAATGTCCTATTTACTGAAGTAGATTGTCAAGTGTTTTGTCGAGACAATCATAAAATGGTCTTTACCGGTATACGTAGAGGTGATCTTTACATTGTTGATTTCTCTAAAAAGGCACAACCTAAAACTTGCTTCATTGCTAAATCCTCAAAAGGTTGGTTATGGCATAGACGACTAGGTCACGTTGGCATGATAAACCTTGACAACCTTATTAAAGGAAATCATATCCTTGGAGTTAACGATGTCATATTTGATAAGGATAGACTGTGGAGTGCTTGTCAAGCAGGTAAACAGGTCGGAGGAAGGCATCCCGTGAAGAACATCATGACCACAAGGAGGCCACTCGAGCTACTTCATATGGATCTCTTTGGTTCCAACGCTTACAAAAGTCTCGGTGGAAATTCTTTTGGTCTAGTTATAGTTGATGATTTTTCAAGATTTACGTGGGTGTTCTTTCTCGATGATAAATCGCAGGTCCAAAAGATCTTCAAAAACTTTGTTAGGAAGGCCCAAAACCAATTTTAAGTGAAGATCAAGAAGGTTCGCAGTGACAACGGAACGGAGTTCAAGAACGCAAACGTGGACACCTTTCTTGACGAAGAAGGGATCTCACACGAGTTCTCGGCTACGTACACACCTCAACAAAATGGAGTTGTTGAGAGGAAGAACCGGACGCTATCGAAATGGCGAGAACGAGGCTTGATGAGTACAAGACGCCGAAGCACTTTTGGGCATAAGCAGTTGAGACAGCTTGTCATGCAACAAATCGCTTATATCTTCACAAGCTACTCGGCAAGACGGCATACGAGCTCCACACCGGTAACAAACCCCAAGTTGGATACTTTCGAGTATTCGGGTCAAAGTGCTACATTCTTGATAAGCATCGTCGTTCAAAATTTGCTCCTAAGTCTCATGAAGGTTTCCTACTAGGTTATGGCTCAAACTCTCACACTTACCGTGTCTACAACAATTTCACCCGAAAGGTTGAAGAGACGGTAGATGTGAAGTTTGATGAATCTAACGGCTCGCAAGTAGAGCAATTGCCAATTGATGTAGGAGACAAAGACCCTTCGGAAGCAATCCAAGACTTGTCTATTGGCAAGGTCCGTCCAACGGAGGTGAAGGAGAGTACCTCGTCTATCCAAGTGGAAGCTTCTACTTCACGAGAAAGTGAACCAAGAGTTGATACGGAAGCATCCACAAGTGGAACACACCAAGATGAAGAAAATGAAGAAGAACATCACGAACTTCAACAACCTCCTTCTCCACCTCGACAAGAAAACGACAACGCCAACAATGAAGATGATCAAGAAGAAGAACAAGATGAAGAAGATGTTCAACCGAGACCCAAGCAAAAGCTTTCACGAGTTCGAGCAAGAATTGCTAAAGACCATCCCGTCGAGCAAATCTACAATGATATTCAAACCGGGAGAATCACTCGCTCTAAAACTCGTTTAGCTAACTTTTGTGAAAACTATTCTTTCATCTCTAGCATTGAACCTATGAAGGTCGAAGAAGCAATGGAAGATCCGGATTGGATAAATGCTATGCATGAAGAGCTACACAACTTTGAGAAAAACCAAGTTTGGACATTGGTTGAGAAGCCCGACAACAACCACAACATCATCGGTACCAAATGGGTGTTTCGCAACAAGCAAGATGAAGATGGACAAGTAGTTCGCAACAAAGCACGTCTCGTCGCCCAAGGCAACACACAAGTCGAAGGTATGGACTATGGTGAGACTTATGCTCCCGTTTCTAGACTTGAGTCCATTCGCATCTTACTTGCCTATGCTAATCACCATAATATTACCTTGTACCAAATGGACATTAAAAGTGCTTTTTTAAATGGTGAAATATAGGAGGAAGTTTATGTCAAACAACCTCCCGGCTTTGTCAATCCTAAAAACCAAATCATGTTTACAAACTTCACAAAGCTCTTTATGGTCTTAAACAAGCTCCTAGAGCATGGTATAAATGCTTGACCAAGTTTCTTCTTGAAAAAGGCTTTGAAATTGGGAAGATTGATTCCAAACTTTTTACTAAAAGGGTTAATGGAGAATTATTTGTATGCCAAATTTATGTTGATGATATCATATTTGGATCAACTAACCCTCATTTTAGTGAAAAGTTTGGAAAGCTAATGTCGGAGAAGTTTGAGATGTCAATGATGAGTGAACTCAAATTCTTTCTTGGGTTGCAAATCAAGCAAACTAAGGAAGATACTTTTGTGTCTCAAACGAAGTACACTAAGGACTTATTCAAGAAGTTCAATATGCAAGAGTGCAAAGGTATGTATACACCCATGCCTACTAGTGGACATCTTGATTTGACCAAAGATGGTAAACCGGTTGATCAAAAGGTTTATCGCTCTATGATTGGTTCATTGTTATACCTATGTGCTTCACGTCCCGATATTATGCTAAGTGTGTGAATGTGTGAAAGATATCAAGCTGCTCCTAAAGAATGTCATCTTAAGGCCGTAAAAAGGATAGTGAGATACTTAATTCATACACCAAATTTTGGCATTTGGTATCCTAAGAGGGCCTCTTTCGATCTTGTTGGCTATTCCGACTCGGACTATGCCGGAGACAAGGTTGATAGAAAGTCCACTTCGGGTACTTGTCAACTTCATGGTAGATCTCTTGTGTCTTGGTCCTCCAAGAAACAAAACTCAGTATCCTTATCTACCGCCGAAGCGGAGTACACTGCCGCTGGTTCATGTTGTGCTCAATTACTTTGGATGACCCAAACTCTTAAAGATTATGGGATATATGTGAAACATGTTCCATTGCTTTGTGACAATGAAAGTGCTATCAAAATTGGTCATAATCCCGTACAACATTCTCGAACTAAGCATATTGAAGTTCGTCATCATTTCATTCGAGATCATGTTGCTAAAGGTGACATTAATCTTAAGTATGTTTGCACCAAAAAGCAATTAGCGGATATATTTACTAAACCCCTTGATGAGAAAGTGTTTTGCAGGTTGAGAGGAGAATTGAACATCATTGATGCTTCAAACTTGGAGTAGAAACTCCATTGGATACATGCAAGACATGAGCTTATGACTAATCCATGATATCTCTCTTACGATGAATATATTATATCTTGGATATATTTGCATCTTGCATGTCATCTAACCCATGTAGGTACTTGGTGGAATCGAATTCCATGAGATTGTAATCTACTCGCATCTTGAGCAATCTCTACGTCACCAAGTCTCTACCCTATGGTGGATGAATACAAGGAAGCACGGAATCATTCTAACATATCCTTTTGACAAACTCTATGATTGAGCTTCATGATTGTCATTTTGGATACACAAGTGCTCTTCCTTGCAAGAACTAACCCATGTAGGTAGATGGACTCAAATTCCAAGTGGTGCTCCCAACTCTTGATGAGCTACATCAACCTTGAGCAACCCACACAAGTTCAACTACATGGACAACACCACCAACCAAGGTATGTTATTCCATCTTAGAGAAGCTTTACTCCAAGTCACAAGCTAAAGCAACTCGACAAGATGTGAATACATCAAGATGCTTAAACAAAAATGGTAACCCCATTTTGAGCTTAAACGATGAGTATGACCCATGATCAAGTGATCTCACTTGACTCCTAAGTCAACGTACTCTAACATAGGTGACTTTGTCACCGACCATCTCTAGATGAAGTTCTCTCGTGTTTTTATTTGTGTTTTTGCATTTTGTTAATTCCTTGCAAATCTTTGTGAGACCTTTCTAGTTTAGTGAGCTGAGGTGACAAATGTTTTCTCTGCGATGAACTCGGTTTCACCGATTTGTTGTTTTCGGTCCAACCAAATCTTTTCGGTACAACCGAAGCATACCACTCGGTGCCACCGATTTCACAACAGGAAAAACAGTTTGCCACTTATTCTGTGTTTTTTTAATCCAGCTCCACTCAATGAATCTTGTCCTCTACAAGCATCACAAATTTTATCCAGTGCTTTGTGTTGTGACTCAAGGACCAAACCCATACACAACAAATTCCAGAAGACCCTTCTTGGAAATTGATGTCAAAGGGGGAGAGAGAGATCACATCAAAGCTTATCACTTAGAGAGATCACATCAGAGAGAGTATTAAGAGGGAGAAAGAGATCTCCAAGGGGAGAGAATACTCAAGTAGAAAGTATTTCTCAAGGATCCCATATGCTTGGTGTTCAAGAGGAGAGATGCCACATGTCTTTTTGGGGGAAAGACATGTTCATGTGTGCTTACTTGCATTAAGCTCTGTTCTTTTATATCTTTCAGCTATGTTTTCAGCTCTGATTTTCTGTTCCCTATCTTCTCCCAGTATCCCATGCTAGATTCAGGGGGAGCAAGACATCTAAAGGAAAGAAATCATTTAAATTCATTGCATATCTTTACTCTTGGGGACATGTCTAATCCAATGTGGTACTCAGTACTCACTCTCTACATGTCATCCCAGTCTTGGTATTCTTGTGGTTTCTTCTGTTTGCTCTGGCTAGTAGATGTACCTGTGTTATCTAACCTTGTTTGTGCAGGTTCATTTCACCCTAAGCCAACTCAAGACTACAAGGTAAGTATATGCATCACACTCATGTGTATGAGGAATTCCTGCTGATGTACATACCGTTTTGCAAGGACTCATGAGCATGAAGGTATTTTCTTTAATATTCTTTGCTCTGATGCATATGTCCAAGATACATGTAACACATTGCCTACTCTATCATGGTTATTGCTCTCACATGTTTCTATATTCCATATTCACATGATTGCATACATATAGGGGGAGCCTATGCTTGTTACATGTTTTTCCGAAGCTTTACTTGCTATTCTTAATATCTTTATCTAAAGCTTTGATGTACGTTGCCATCAATTACCAAAAAGGGGGAGATTGAAAGCACAAGTGCTCCCTAGGTGGTTTTGGTAATTAATGTCAACATATCTCTTGTTGGACTAACACCTTTATCTAGTATGTTTCAGATAAGTTCAACAATGGAGTGTCATGGACTAAAGGATGTGGGAACTCCTTCAAGATGCTAAGGACAAAGGATTGGCTCAAACTTCAAGCTCAAGACTCTTCATTTTACATTTTAGTGATTCAAGATCACACTGAGTCTATAGGAAAAGCCAATACTATCAAGGAGGGATGAGGTGTTGCTTAATGAGCTTTTTGCTTCATGTTCTTAGTGATATGCTCCAATACCCTCCACTACTTTCTCACTTCCACTCATATGACCTAAACCTAAAGTCAAACTCGGCCCTACCGATTCTTTCTATCCGGCGCCACCGAGTTCAGATGTCATAGCCACTGCCACAAACCCTAAGCAAATCGGTATCACCGATAGGGATCTCGGTCTCACCGAGATGGGATTGCAATCTCTCTGTGTATGTCCATTACCAAAATCGGTCCAACCGAGTTTGTGCAATCAGTACTACCGAGATTACAATGCAAACTTTCTGGTTAACTTATTACCAAAATTGGTCCCACCGAGGTTGAGTAATCGGTCCCACCGAGTTTGCCTCACCAACTCTCTGGTTAGCTAATTACCAAATTCGGTCTCACCGAGTTTGTGTAATCGGTCTCACTGAGATTGCGTTATGCCCTAACCCTAACCATATCGGTCCTACCGAGTTGCTTGTCAGTCCCACCGAAAACCCTAACGGTCACTAGGTTTACTAAATCGGTCTGACCGAGTTTTATGATTCGGTCCCACCGAGTTTGGTAAATTGTGTGTAACGGTTAGATTTTGTGTGGAGGCTATATATACCCTCCACCTCCTCTTCATTCATGGAGAGAGCCATCGAAACAAGCCTACACTTCCAAAGATCCTATTTCGAGAGAGAACTACCTACTCATGTGTTGAGGCCAAGATATTCCATTCCAACCACATGAATCTTGATCTCTAGCCTTCCCCAAGTTGCTTTCCACTCAAATCTTCTTTCCACCAGATCCAAATCCTATGAGAGAGAGTTGAGTGTTGGGGAGACTATCATTTGGAGCACAAGAGCAAGGAGTTCATCATCAACACACCATTTGTTACTTCTTGGAGAGTGGTGTCTCCTAGATTGGCTAGGTGTCACTTGGGAGCCTCCGACAAGATTGTGGAGTTGAACCAAGGAGTTTGTAAGGGCAAGGAGATCGCCTACTTCGTGAAGATCTACCGCTAGCGAGGCAATTCCTTCGTGGGCGACGGCCATGGTGGGATAGACAAGGTTGCTTCTTCGTGGACCCTTCGTGGGTGGAGCCCTCCGTGGACTCAGCAAGAACTGTTACCCTCGTGGGTTGAAGTCTCCACCAACGTGGATGTACGATAGCACCACCTATCGGAACCACGACAAAAACATCTGTGTCTCCAATTGCGTTTGATTTCTCCAAACCCTTCCCTTTACATTCTTGCAAGTTGCATGCTTTATTTTCCGCTGCCTACATACTCTTTGCATGCTTGCTTGTTATGGATTGAGAATGTTAAACTTGTGCCTAAACTCCACTTAAACTTAAAAGAGATTAAAAACTGCAATTTTGGTACTTAGTGTCTAATCACCCCCTCCCCCCTCTAGACACCTCTTCTCAAGACCCTACAACTTTCTTTATAGCCATTAAGCTAGGTGTATAGTGCTCAAGTAGTGAATCCACCCGGATCCCAAGGTATATCGAAGCCAATTTTAATTAGCAATGATTTTGCATTTAGTAGTGAGCACAGAGCAACATATATCAAGCAATAGCGAAGTCTAACTCTCTTCCTATGCATCGGCATGTCATAAAAGAACAATTCATGCACACCTAGTAAAGGCCAATGCATAGTATAAACTGTTTCTTGCAATTTTATCATGTGGGAAACATAGAGATGTGGAGATATAGTTCCTCTCTCATAATAATTGCAAGTAGGAGCAGCAAACACATGCATATTATATTCATCAAACTCATCATGTGTAGTAGTAAAAGGCAACCCATCAATATAATCCTTAATAAGCATAAACTTCTCCGAAATAGTGCAGTTTGGAGAATTCAAAAAGATAATAGGACTATCATGCGTGGGTGCAATAGCAACAATTTCATGTTTAACATAAGGAGCTATAGCAAGTTCATCTCCATAAGCATAGTTCATATTGGCATCTTGGCCACAAGCATAGCAAGCATCATCAAAAAGGGGTATTTCATGAGAATCCACGAGATCATAACAATCATCATAGCAATCATCCTTCGGTAAGTACGAAGGGAAATTAAACAATGTATGAGTTGAAGAGTTACTCTCATTAGAAGGTGGGCACGGGTAGCTATTCTGCTCTTCCTCCTTTTGTTCTTCGCTCTCCTTATCATCTTTTTCATCCAATGAGCTCACAGTTTCATCAATTTCTTCTTCCATAGACTCCTGCAAAATATTAGTCTCTTCTTGGACAGTAGATGAGTCCTCAATATATGGTTTAACATAGGCATTAGAAGCATAATTATCATAACAATATTCAAGTATGGCAAAATTTTCAGATTTGTAAAGAGTAGCATCATACTTTTCAATGAAAGAAGCAATTTCATAAGCACCCTTAAAAGCAACAAATTCTTCAATTTGTTGAACATCATAGTAATTATAAACACCCTGAGCATACGAAGATACAATTCCATTATCACTAAACAAACATTGGTAGGGAAGGTGTTTCTTAGGGTCTTCAGAACAACAAGTAAAATCATATATTTCACATAAATTCCAAGCATAGCATTGCAAACAATGAATTTGATCCAGTAAGAGTTTCCCTTTTTGAGATATGCGGTGTCGCACATAACAAGCATGCTCATCTAAAGATTTTCCCTCAACTAAGCTAGTAGGGGTTTCAGCACGAGCACATAGGGATCAAAGATGATCCAAGTAAAAAGCTTCAGGAGTGCGATAGATTTTGAGTGGTTCTTCAACCTTTGGTTCAGTAGGTACTACTAATTTTTTTTGGTATTTTGCGTTTCCTACCCATAATTAAAGATAGAAAACAAGAGCATAAAATAAAAACTACTTAGTGATAAAGCAAACAAGCACACACGAGAATATTCACCCCACGCTATTGCTCCCCGGCAACGGCGCCAGAAAAAGGTCTTGATAACCCACAAGTATAGGGGATCAATTGTATCCTATTTCGATAAGTAAGAGTGTCGAACCCAATGAGGAGCTAAAGGTAGAACAAATATTCCCTCAAGTTCTATCGACCACCGATACAACTCTACGCACGCTTAACATTCTCTTCACCTAGAACAAGTATGAAACTGGAAGTACTTTGTACGTGTTTTTGGCTAGGTTTGCAAGATAATAAAGAGCGCGTAAATGAAAAGTAGGGGCTGTTTAGATAATGAAGCAATAAAGTTAGTATAGCGAGTGTGTAAAAGTGGTGGTAGGAGTTGCGAAATTGTCCCTAAGCAATTGACTACTTTACTAGACCGATAGCAAGTTTTATGTGGGAGAGGCCACTGCTAGCATGTCATCCCTGACTTGGAATTATATGCACTTATGATTGGAACTGTTAGCAAGCATCCACAACTACTAACGTTCACTAAGGTAAACCCCAACCATAGCATTAAGATATATTGGTCCCCCTTCAATCCCGTATGCATCAATTTCTATGCTAGGTTGAAGCTTCTGTCACTCCTGCCCTCCAATACATAGTCCTATCAACATACAACTAACCCTATGGTGTGATCCAGGCGCGCGCTCATATGATGGGCACCAAAGGACAACAACATAACCACAAGCAAATTAAATCAATCATAGCAATTCACCAAACACTGATAGGACAACGAAAATCTACTCAGACATCATAGGATGGCAACACATCATTGGATAATAATATGAAGCATAAAGCACCATGTTCAAGTAGAGGGTACAGCGGGTTGCGGGAGAGTGGACCGTTGTAGATAGAGGGGAAAGGTGATGGAGATGTTGGTGAAGATGGTGGAGGTGTTGGTGTAGATCGCGGTGATGATGATGGCCCCGACGGTGTTCCGGCGCCACCGGAAGCGAGGGGGAGAGAGCCCCCCTCCTTCTTCTTCTTCCTTGACCTTCTCCCTAGATGGGAGAAGGGTTTCCCCTCTGGTCCATGATCTCCATGGCGTGGGAGGGGCGTGAGCCACTCCGAGATTGGATATGTCTCTCTGTCTCTCTCTGTTTCTGCGTTCTGGATGCTGCCCTTTCACCGTTTCTTATATATCCGGAGATCCGTAACTCCGATTGGATTGAAACCTTCGCCAAGATTTTTTTTCCAAAAATTAGATTTCTTGCGACCGAAGAAGAGCAGCAACCGCCTTACGAGGGGCCCACGAGGGTCAGGGGCGCACCTAGGGGAGTAGGGCACGCCCCCTGCCTCGTGGCCACCTCGAGCACCGTCTCACGTTGATTCTTCCTCCCATATTTCCCAAATATTCCAAAAAATATTCTCTGTCCATTTTTATTCCGTTTGGATTCCGTTTGATATGGGTTTTCTGCGAAACAAAAACATGCAACAAACAGGAACTGGCACTGGGCACTGGATCAATATGTTAGTCCCAAAAATAGTATAAAAAGTTGCCAGAAGTATATGAATGTTGTAGAATATTGGCATGGAACAATCAAAAATTATAGATACGACGGAGACGTATCATTGGATTGCTTGCTTGTCACGATGGCTCAAGACATTACTAAATTGTGTGACTTTACCAATACCAACAACAATGATTTTCTTAGCACTCCAATTGCTCCTCTTACCAATGCTGAATCTTGTGAAATTAATGCTGCTTTGCTGAATCTTGTCATGAAAGATCAATTCGCCGGCCTATCTAGTGAAGATGCCGCTACCCATCTAAATAGCTTCGTTGATTTGTGTGATATGCAAAAGAAGAAAGATGTGGACAATGATATTGTTAAATTGAAGCTATTACCTTTTTCTCTTAGAGACCGTGCTAAAACTTGGTTTTCGTCTTTGCCTAAAAATAGTATTGATTCTTGGAATAAGTGCAAAGATGCTTTTATCTCTAAGTATTTCCCTCCCGCTAAGATCATCTCTCTTAGAAACGATATTATGAATTTTAAGCAACTTGATCATGAACATGTTGCACAAGCTTGGGAGAGGATGAAATTAATGATACGTAATTGCCCTACTCATGGTTTAAATTTGTGGATGATTATACAAAAAATTTATGCCGGATTGAATTTTGCTTCTAGAAATCTTTTAGACTCGGCCGCGGGAGGCACTTTTATGGAAATCACCTTAGGAGAAGCTACTAAACTCCTAGATAATATTATGGTTAATTATTCTCAATGGCATACTGAAAGATCTACTAGTAAAAAAGTGCATACGATAGAAGAAATTAATGTTTTGAGTGGAAAGACGGATGAACTTATGAAATTGTTTGCTAATAAGAGTGTTCCTTCCGATCCTAATGATATGCCTTTGTCTACCTTGATTGAGTATAATAATGAATCTATGGATGTGAATTTTGTTGGTAGGAATAATTTTGGTAACAACGTTTATAGAGGAAACTTTAATTCTAGGCCGTATCCTCTAATAATTATGGTAATTCCTACAACAACGCTTATGAAAATTTTAATAAGATGCCCTCTGATTTTGAGACTTGTGACGCCCTCGATTCAATCGTACACTAATCATGCACGCAAATGTGTATGATCAAGATCAGGGACTCACGGGAAGATATCACAACACAACTCTACAAATAAAATAAGTCATACAAGCATCATAATACAAGCCAGGGGCCTCGAGGGCTCGAATACAAGTGCTCGATCATAGACGAGTCAGCGGAAGCAACAATATCTGAGTACAGACATAAGTTAAACAAGTTGCCATAAGATGGCTAGCACAAACCGGGGTACAGATCGAAGGAGGCACGTGCCTCCCGCTCGATCCTCCTAGCTACTCCTGGTCGCCGTCCGCTGGCTGCACGTAGTAGTAGGCACCTCCAGTGTAGTAGTCGTCATCGACGGTGGCGTCAGGCTCCTGGGCTCCATCGTCTGGTTGCAGCAATCGAGTATAGATAGGGGGAAAAGGGGGAAACAATGCAACCGTGAGTACTCATCCAAAGTACTGCAAGCAAGGAGCTACACTACATATGCATGGATATATGTGTAAAGGGCCATATCGGTGGACTGAACTACGTAATGCCGAATAAGAGGGGATAGATAGTATTAACGAAGACTACGCTTCGGTCACTGTCTTGCAACAGTAGAGGAGGGTAGGTTGAAGTCCTCCAAGTAACATCACATAGCAATAATCCTACCCGCGATCCCTCCTCATATCCCCGAGAGAGCGACCACCGGTTGTATCCGCACTAGGAAGGTGTGTTTTATCAAGTATCCGGTTCTAGTTGTCATAAGCTCAAGGTACAACTCAAGTCGTCCTGCATTATCAAGATCACGGCTATTCAATAGATTAACTCCCTGCAGGGTGCACCATCTTACCCAAAGACGCTTGATCCCATTTGGCGGACACACTTTCTCGGTCATGCCCGCCGCGGAAGATCAACACGTCGCAGCCCCACCTAGGCACAACAGAGAGGCCAACATGCCGGTCTAAACCTAAGCCAGCAGGGTCAGGCCCATCGCCTCGAAAGCACACTCAAGACGTTATGTCGCGACCGAAGCAGACCTAGCCTAACAGCATTCCAGTCCAATCCGGCGCGCCCGCTCCGTCACCGACGTCTGAAGTGCTTGGTGATACCACGACGCGGGATACCCATAACTACTCCCGCGTAGATGGTTAGTGCGTATAAGCTCAGAGCCAACTCAGATCAAATACCAAGACCTCGTTAAGCGTGTTAAGTATCCACGAACGCCAAACAGGCCAGCCCACCTCTCTCCTAGGCGGTCTCAACCTGCCTGCTGCCCCGCCACAAAGTAACAATCGGGGCCGTCGGGAACCCAGCCCACCTCTACCGGATGGAGCCACCTATCCTTTCACCCCCATCTCCTAACAAGATCACGGTAATGTAACAATTATAAAGTATATAGTATATGCCCGTGATCACCTCCCAAGTGATCACAGCCCAAAGAGTATAGCATGGCGATTTGGACAAGAATGTAGGGCCACCGATGGAACACTAGCATCCTATACTAAGCGAGAGGATAGCGGTAAAGGTAACAACAAGAGTAGCAAGGACAAAGCTATGCAGCGGTATAGGATTAATCGAAGCGAGAACATGCTACACTACTCTAATGCAAGCAGTATAGAGAAGAGTAGGCGATATCCGTGATCAAAGGGGCTTTCCTGGTTGCTCGGCAAGAGAGAGGGTCGTCAACTCCGTGGTCGAATCGGGCAAAGCAGCAGTGGCGGTCTCTCGTAGTCTACCGGAGAGAAGAGGGGGAAGAAACAATGAATAACATGTAAACATATGCATATCGATGCATGACATGACAAGTAACGATGCTAGGCGTGCCCTAACGTGGTATGAGGTGGTGCCGATTAAGGGGGGAAACATACGGGAAAGTATTCCCGGTGTTTCGTGTTTTCGGGCAGAGGAGCCGGAGGGGGAAAGTTGCGGGTTCGATAGGTTAGGGGGGTGTGGCGGACGAACGGACTGCGTATCCGGATTCGTCTCGTCGTTCTGAGCAACTTTCATGTAGAAAGTATTTTCATCCGAGTTACGGATTAAAAGATATGATTTTCTAAAGATTTAAATCATTTTCTGATTTTAATTAGATATTTAATTCCAACATTATCCAAAACAGTGTGTGATGACGTAGGCATGACATCAGAGTGATGTCAGCAGGTCAACTGGTCGGTTGACCAGTCAAACCAGACAGGTGGGTCCAGTGGGACCCACATGTCATTGTCAAGGGTCTTAACAGAGTTTTAAAACTAACTAAAATGGGTTAATTAGTGGGTGGGCCCCTGTAGTCAGTGTCTAATTAGGTTTTAGTTAATTAACTAAATTAATTAGCAGTGTATATATTTGTTTTTATTTATTTTATGGCATGGGGCCCGCTTTGTCGCTGGCGATGGTCGACACGTCGTCAAAGACGCTGATCGGGTCAACCCAATCAACGGGGCCCTCACGACCCATCGGTCAAATAAACAGAGGCGGGCCATCGCGCCATCGTCGGCGTCGGCGCCGAGCGACTCGGCGAGGCAAAAGCGGCGCGCGCACGGGAGGCTGCGGGATTTGGCTAAAGCCATCAAAATCGACGCGGGGTGGCGTTGAACGGGAGTCGATGCGCGTCTACTAGGACCGGTGGCGGGGGCTGCGGTGGCCGGAGCTGAGCGCATCGAGCTCATCGGCGGCGAGGTTCCTCGGGCGAGGTACGGGAACAGGGCTACAGGAGCAAATCGAGCTGCGCGTGGTGCCTACGGTGTCTACTCGACGCGTGAAGCGGAACATTGGCATGCACGAGACCGAATGGTCACCGTGGCCACGCCGGCGACGAGGCCAAGTGGCGGCGCGTTCGGGTGAGCATGGAACGGTCGCTACAAACGAACAGAGGAGGCAGGGGAGGGCGCATCCGGAGCAGAGGCTCACCGAGGGAGTGTGGGGTCTGGGCAGAGGGCTCGGGGAGGACCGGTGGCGTAGATCAAGGACGAGGACGATGCGGTGGCCGAGCCGGAGAAGAAGAAGAGTGCGGTGACGCGAGGGGCTCCGGGGCTCGATCCAGCGGTGTAGTGGAAGCAGAGGACCACGGTGGAGCTGTAGGACTTGCCGGGGCGACGAACGGACGACGATGGTCACAGCTACGACGATCGACGGCGACGGGGGTGCTCGGGCATTTCGAACAGAGGCAAGGAAGGGGACGAGAGGGGGATTGTGGGCGCGCTAGGGTTTCGGGGGAGGGCGAGGGGGCAAGTGGGGTGGGGAGACGAGTGGAGCCCGTGGCTTTGCCCTTATCCTCATCGGCGCCGCCGGCGAGGTGGTCGGGGTCGACCCTGCCCCTGTAGCGACACGGAGCAGGGGAACAGGAAGGGGAGGGAGCGACCGGTGAGGGGGATAAGGAGGCCCGGCTGGGCCTGGTGGGTTGGCCCAGTTGGGCCTGTGGTCTGCTGGGCCGGAGCCCAGTGGGGGGTGTCCTGTTTTCTTCCTTTTTTTATACATATTTTCTTGTCTCCTTTTCTTTGTAGTTTCTTTTATCTTCAGTTTTATAAAATTACCACTAGTGCCCAATTTGTATTTACCAATAAACTACTACGAGATTAATTCTTAACCCATAAGAAAATAGTGTTAGCATTTTATAAATCCAATAGGCATTTGTTTAATTGTTTTCACTATTGTTATAATTGTTTTAGGGCCTTTAAACATTTTATCAAAGTTTGGTTTCTCCACCATAATTACCTATGTATTATTTGGTTCACTCCGAACATTTAAATTTTTATATTTGAAAACTTTTATTGTTTGCTCGATTTTGAATTTGAAATTCGAACTAGGCTCCGAACTAACGCGAGTTTATCCACAGTAACCGAGGTGACGTGGCATCATTAGCGGGGATTACTGTAGCTTAATTACCCGGGCGTCACAATTCTCCTCCACTACAAGAAATCTCGTCCCGAGATTTAAGAGGGGAGTAAGGGGGAAAGGTCTGGTTACGAAATCCTAACAAACCTTCTCAGTCTTGGTTACTCTTCTTGAAGAGATCGATCCATTACCTCGACATCTTCATTTCTCTGCTACAGGTCATCATGGTGATGTTGCCCTTTTCTCGGGAACTCCAACGTACTTACGAAAAGATAAGGGGCAGCTCACTACGACACAATGCTTTTGAGGGAAACAATCTGTGTTGACCCACGAAGTAGTATAAGATTATCTCTCGAGTTGAACATATGAAATACCTCGAGAGTAAGGTACGAAGGTACCATAATAGGCTCCAAGCGGATAGATAGTTGCTCGAAGCCTGAACCAGAGTGAGAAAGGGGTTCGTGGTAGCGAGAGTAGGTATTGCGTCCGATACCGTAATAGATCACTAGGACAAAGGGCCCGTGGATTACATACGAGTCCACGCCAGAGAGAATAACCTTGGGAATAGGGGTGTACAGTCGGTCAGTTTCGATCTGTGGAACTGTTATGGGCCCACCATGTGGTTTTTTTTCTTTTTTTTAATAGGAGCTGTGACATCTTTCACGGTCATGATAGTGAGGCATGTCAGAGAGTACCATGTCAGTTATGTCGGCATCAACGTTGGTACCAAGGGCGAAGGACGAAGAGAACCACTTTCCTGCTCGTTAAACGAGGCGGACCAATAGACAAGGTTCTCGTCCATCGATGGCTACCGGAATGTCATCACAATAGTAACAAGGTCTTAATGACAGAGTTGTACATCGAGGTGTTTGCACAAGCAGTGGATTATTACTGCTTATATCATATAGATCATAGAAAAGGTTTAAACAAACCAATGGATGGAAAATATGATCATCGGATTAAACAGAACAATGGAAAGGAAAATATGTTTAAACACATATTTCAAGGGTATATCCTTCCTAAGGTCAAGCAGAGCAAGATATCCACGACAGGAGATAATGTAGAAAACCCTTTAGGTAAGGGGAGAGAAATTTCATGACATTACCCATACCACGGTGTTAGGATAAGTGATAAATAAAATTTAGCATCGTGCTTCAAATGTTCCTGTTGAAAATCGGAGTACCATCGACATGCTTCGAGGTAGCATTGACATGGTCTTCAAGTGAAGATCAGACTCTGGATACACGAAGGATTCATCAGGAACAAGTTATAGAATAAGTCTTACCATTTCTTCATGGAAGAATAGATAACCTTGCTGAAAAGGAATCTATAAGGTTAGGTCCTCCAGCCGGGGGGGTGGGGGGTGCTAGGCATGACATCATGTTACCGGGTCATCAAAGGATCAACATCATAACTCTTGGAAAGTTGTCCCAACCATCATATCTGACCGAGATTCAGATCCGTTTGGCGTCATGATACCTCAGACTCAGGATGTCCGAGAAGAAAAGGTGCAACACAAATAGTCGAAATGTCATTCCAAGATTCTCAGGATATGAACTATGGGAGCGGGTTCTTGAAGTAATAGTTCATCCTTAAACCAAGGGGAGGACGAGGGGGTAGCTGATGGAATCAACGAAAATTCATCGAGATTTCCAAAAGATGGATTTCCGCAATTAAGTGAACAAGGAGATAACATTTGTCAGATCAAATGATATAAGGAAGTATGCTCGAGGAAAACATACACAAGTAAACATTGGTTGAAAGGTGCGCCCAATGGGTTGGTTGCACGACCAATGTCAGAATGGTGATTCAATAATCAATAGCCTAAGAATGAACTTTCGACCATTAACTTCAAGGAAATAGGGTTGCTAGAAGGAAAGAACCCAAACAACACCGTTCACTTGTTGGAATTAACACGGGGGCCAAGAAAGAATGGTGATGGTGAGAAGTATTTCTATGTCAAGAATTCTCAAGAGGTGGAACAAATCTCAGAACATTCTTGACATAAGGGATGGTAATACCCCAAGGTAAAGAAGAACAATTGCTGGATAGCAAGGAACTCAAGGTATAACACCAAACATGAACAAGCTTGTGTTGGAGGGAAGGCAATAAAGTGGTCGATGATAATACAAATCATCGAGGGCAAGGATGGTATTTCTCATCATGAATTCAATTGATATCCTGGAAGAGCTCAGAATATTGACGATCACGACACCTTTGTCGCGAGAGTTCATGAAGATGTAATCGATCGGCGACGACATCAAGTCAAAGTAATGATGAAGTGAAAGGTAATTGGAACCAAGGGTACGACACAAACTCGAAACCAAGCTTGTTGTTCAAGGCGAAATGATATGACGATGAGGATCGACGTAAGGTTAGTTCATCGTCAAAAATTGTGCTCCGAGAAGAAGGACCGGGTAGCACCGTTAAAATCATCACGACAATGATATAGCCCAAACAGGCTAGGAATGGCGTGGTCGGGTACAAACTCGTACTTATAGAAGCTTACTGAAGAGTTGTTGAACCGTAGTGCGGACTCGGTTCAGTTATCGGTGCCTTTGAGTGTATAATAACTCAGAGCCCGTGAAAAATTGGAATCGGTGAGAATGTAGCACTTGATTAAGAACTCATAAGAAGTTATGCAGTTCCAAGATAATCTCGAGATACCAGGGGGTAACACTCGAAGTCAGATCAAAGTAGGGTTTGGACTAGGGTATTGCTTTGCAGAAGACAAGTGATCAAACTTGCACGAGAAATGGAACCAAGGAGAAACATGGTCGGAACCACGTCCACAGATACAAGATGATCTTATAACAAGGGTATAATTATTTTAAGAGAAGCTTCCATGATCAGGTATACATCATGTCCATGGGCATGAACACAGGGTTCAGGGTCGTCTCCCACTTCTCCAATGCACAACCTTCCATTCACTTCTCGCGTTCAATGAAGTTGTAGTGTTGAAATTTTATCCGCAAAATACCGAAAGAGTACGACTCGTGAAAACTTTCGAGTTCACACATATTAAGGAAGGCATAGATTCAACCCATCGGGCATCTTAGAATCATACACCGTAATCTTTAGAAGTAATTAACTCAAGCTCAAGGCGAGCATAGTTGAGAAAGCAGAGGATACAATTTACCAAAGGCATTATGTATCGAGGAAAGGCTCACAAGGTTATTGAATATGAAGGGCGTTGTCGATAAAATCCAACAAAGGATCCGTGGTCCACAAGGGATCCGACGTGAGCATCAAGACTCAACTAGAGGAAGAAGAATGCAAGGAGATCAAATTATAGAAACAACCGACTAACTCAATTGTCAAATGCAAAGGAATTATGATTCCCAAATCAAGGGTCAAGCAATGCTCGATTAGGGATGGATAAGTTGAATAGCCTTAGGGTACAATCAACAACAATTGGATTGGTCGAGAACCAATTCCGCTTAAAAGAATGGCAGCTCAGCCGAAAGGTAATTTATAAGGATCAATGATGGTTGCAGTATTCAGAAACATATTGAGTCAACAGACTCAAAATGATAATGACAAGGAATGTCAATAAGACTACGAGACTTATGGGATTAACCATAATGCAAGCAAGCAAGAATTTCAAGAGCCAAAGGCTCCAGAGGATTTTCGAAGATCGAATAGTATTTTGAAGACTTTTGTGAAACACATGAACAATCGATGAGCGGATACTCGACAAGTGCGAGGATTTATTTGAAGGGGTATTCATGTGGCAAAGAACTGCTAGGCAAGAGGCACAAAGTATTCTCGGAACAATAGAGAAACTTGGGTATCTTGTAATAACAAGATTAATCGGGAATAAAAGTAGGAATGACAGGCGTAAGTATTTATCCATAGGGATGTTTCGGTGGTAGGGAATTACAAAAGCGACATGCACAAGGTCTCGAGAGAATATCGAGAGTATCTTCAAATTCTTCCGGTTCACGGAGCAATCATCTCAGTGAGGGTTCTCCGGAGGAAGTAGTAACGAGATCCTAAAGTTAGACTTTTAGTAAAAATCGCTTAACCCGAATAGAAGAGAGTTCGAGTCCCGAGTAAAGATCGAGGAGTAAAAGATCCTAGTACCACCCGATGGCGACGTGGGCCGTAAGGCACACAGCCAAGTTAGTAAAAGTTTTGCAATGTCTAGACTCGACTTCGCCAAGGAGTGTGGAAGGGGATTCCTACAGCAATGGCTCGATACCAACTTGTGACGCCCTCGATTCAATCGTACACTAATCATGCACGCAAATGTATACGATCAAGATCGAGGACTCACGGAAGATATCACAACACAACTCTACAAATAAAATAAGTCATACAAGCATCATAATACAAGCCAGGGGCCTCGAGGGCTCGAATACAAGTGCTCGATCATAGACGAAGTCAGTGAAGCAACAATATCTCGAGTACGTACATAAGTTAAACAAGTTGCCATTAGATGGCTAGCACAAACTGGGGTACAGATCGAAGGAGGCACGGGCCTCCCGCACGGGATCCTCCTAGCTACTCCTGGTCGCCGTCCAGCGGGCTGCACGTAGTAGTAGGCACCTCCGGTGTAGTAGTCGCCATCGACGGTGGCGTCTCGCTCTGGGCTCCATCGTGCAGTTGCAGCAATCGAGTATAGATAGGGGGAAAGGGGAAACAATGCAACCGTGAGTACTCATCCAAAGTACTGCAAGCAAGGAGCTACACTACATATGCATGGATATATGTGTAAAGGGCCATATCGGTGGACCGAATCGCAGAATGCCGAATAAGAGGGGATAGCTAGTCTTAACGAAGACTACGCTTCGTCACCGCCTTGCAAATGTAGAGGAGGGTAGGTTGAAGTCCTCCAAGTAACATCACATAGCAATAATCCTACCCGCGATCCCTTCTCATATCCCCGAGAGAGAGCGACCACCGTTGTATCCGCACTTGGAAGGGTGTGTTTTATCAAGTATCCGGTTCTAGTTGTCATAAGCTCAAGGTACAACTCCAAGTCGTCCTGTTATCAAGATCACGGCTATTCAATAGATTAACTTCCTGCAGGGTGCACCATCTTACCCAAAGACGCTTGATCCCATTTGGCGGACACACTTTCTGGGTCATGCCCGCCGCGGAAGATCAACACGCCGCAGCCCCACCTAGGCACAACAGAGAGGCCAACCCGCGGTCTAAACCTAAGCGCCGCAGGGTCCGGGCCCATCGCCTGAAAGCACACCTCAAGACGTTGTGTACGCGGCGAAGCAGACCTAGCGTAACAGCGCTCCAGTCCAATCCGGCCGCCGCTCCGTCGTGACGTCTGAAGTGCTTGGCCGATACCACGACGCGGGATACCCATAACTACTCCCGTAGATGGTTAGTGCGTATAAGCTCAGAGCCAACTCAGATCAAATACCAAGACCTCGTTAAGCGTGTTAAGTATCCACGAACGCCAAACAGGCCAGGCCCACCTCTCTCCTAGGCGGTCTCAACCTGCCTGCCGCTCGCCACAAAGTAACGATCGGGGCCGTCGGAACCCAGCCCACCTCTACGGGATGGAGCCACCGTCCTTTCAGCCCCATCTCCTAACAAGATCACGTAATGTAACAATGTAAAGTATATAGTATATGCCCGTGATCACCTCCCAAGTGATCACAGCCCAAAGAGTATAGCATGGCGACGGACAAGAATGTAGGGCCACCGATGGAACACTAGCATCCTATACTAAGCGAGAGGATAGCGGTAAAGGTAACAACATGATGAGTAGCAAGGATGACTATGCAAAGAAGATAGGATTAATCGAAAGCAAGAATATGCTACACTACTCTAATGCAAGCAGATAGAGAAGAGTAGGTGATATCTGGTGATCAAGGGGGCTTGCCTGGTTGCTCGGCAAGAGAGAGGGTCGCCAACTCCGTAGTCGAACCGGGCAGCAGCAGGCGTCGGTCTCGTAGTCTACCGGAGAGAAGAGGGGAAGAAACAATGAATAACATGTAAACAGATGCATATCGATGCATGACATGACAAGTAACGATGCTAGGCGTGTTCTAACGTGGTATGAGGTGGTGCGGTTAAGAAACATCCGGAAAGTATTCCGGTGTTTCGTGTTTTCGGGCAGAGGAGCCGGAGGGGGAAAGTTGCGGGTTCGATAGGTTAGGGGGGTGTGGCGGACGAACGGACTGCGTATCCGGATTCGTCTCGTCGTTCTGAGCAACTTTCATGTAGAAAGTATTTTCATCCGAGTTACGGATTAAAAGATATGATTTTCTAAAGATTTAAATCATTTTCTGATTTTAATTAGATATTTAATTCCAACATTATCCAAAACAGTGTGTGATGACGTAGGCATGACATCAGAGTGATGTCAGCAGGTCAACTGGTCGGTTGACCAGTCAAACCAGACAGGTGGGTCCAGTGGGACCCACATGTCATTGTCAAGGGTCTTAACAGAGTTTTAAGACTAACTAAAATGGGTTAATTAGTGGGTGGGCCCCTGTAGTCAGTGTCTAATTAGGTTTTAGTTAATTAACTAAATTAATTAGCAGTGTATATATTTGTTTTATTTATTTTATGGCATGGGGCCCTTTGTCAAAGACGCTGACTGGTCAACCCACCAACGGGCCCTCAGACCCACTCGTCGGCTGACAGGCGGGGCCATCGCGCCATCGTCGGCGTCGGCGCCGGAGCGACTCCGGCGAGGCAAAACGCGGCGGCGGCGCACGGGAGGCTGCGGGATTTGGCTACAAGCCATCAAAATCGACGCGGGGGGTGGCGTTCGAACGGGGAGTCGATGCCGCGTCTACTAGGACCGGTGGTGGGGGCTGCGGTGGCCGGAGCTGAGCGCATCGAGCTCATCGGCGGCGAGGTTCCTCGGGCGAGGTACGGGAACGGGGCTACGGGAGCAAATCGAGCTGCGCGTGGTGCCTACGGTGTCTACTCGACGCGTGAAGCGGAACGTTGGCATGCACGAGACCGAATGGTCACCGTGGCCACGCCGGCGACGAGGCCAAGTGGCGGCGCGCTCGGTGAGCGTGGAACGGTCGCTACAAACGAACAGAGGAGGCGGGGAGGGCGATCCGCGCAGAGGCTCACCGAGGGCGTGGGGTCCGGGCAGAGGGCTCGGGAGGACCGTGGCGTAGATCAAGGACGAGGACGATCGAAAGGCGAGCCGGAGAAGAAGAAGAGTGCGGTGACGCGAGGGGCTCCGGGGCTCGATCCAGCGGTGTAGTGGAAGCAGAGGACCACGGTGGAGCTGTAGGACTTGCCGGGGCGACGAACGGACGACGATGGTCACAGCTACGGCGATCGACGGCGACGGGGGCGCTCGGGCATCTCGAACAGAGGCGAGGAAGGGGACGAGAGGGGGATTGTGGGCGCTTAGGGTTTCGGGGAGGCGAGGGGCAAGTGGGGTGGGAGACGAGTGGAGCCCGTGGCTTTGCCCTTATCCTCATCGAGCCACGGCCAGGTGGTCGGGTCGACCCTGCCTCAGAGCGCGACACTGAGCAGGGGAACAGAAGGGAGGGAGCGACCGTGAGGGGATAAGGAGGCCTACTGGGCTCGTGGGTTGGCCCGATTGGGCTCAGGTCTCCGGGCCGGAGCCCAGTGGGTGGGGGGGTGTCCTGTTTTCTTCCTTTTTATATATATATTTTCTTGTCTCCTTTTCTTTGTAGTTTCTTTTATCTTCAGTTTTATAAAATTACCACTAGTGCCCAATTTGTATTTACCAATAAACTACTACGAGATTAATTCTTAACCCATAAGAAAATAGTGTTTGCATTTTATAAATCCAATAGGCATTTGTTTAATTGTTTTCACTATTGTTATAATTGTTTTAGGGCCTTTAAACATTTTATCAAAGTTTGGTTTATCCACCATAATTACCTATGTATTATTTGGTTCACTCAGAACATTTAAATTTTTATATTTGAAAACTTTTATAGTTTGCTTGATTTTGAATTTGAAATTCGAACTAGGCTCCGAACTAACGCGAGTTTATCCACAGTAACCGAGGTGACGTGGCATCATTAGCGGGGATTACTGTAGCTTAATTACCCAGGCGTCACAAGACTAGTGTTAAAGAATTTATGATTTCTCAAAAGAATTTCAATGCTTTGCTTGAGGAAAAATTGCCTAAGATTGATGAATTGGCTAGGAACGTTGATAGAATTTCTCTTGATGTTGATTCTTTGAAGCTTAGATCTATTCCACCTAATCATGATATCAATGAGTCTCTCAAAGCCATGATAATTTCCTTTGATGAACGCAAAGAAAGGACCGCTAGGATGCGTGCTAAGAAAGATTGCTTTGTAAAAGCGTGTTCTTCTAATTTTTATGAGAATAAAGATGAAGATCTAAAAGTTATTGATGTGTCCCCTATTAAATCTTTGTTTTGCAATATGAATCTTGATAATGATGGGACTAGAGATGATTCAACTTTAGTTAGAAGGCGTCCCAAAAATTCGGAGTTTTTAGATCTTGATGCAAATTTTGGTAAAAGTGGGATTGAAGAGGTCAAAACTTTAGACATCAATGAACCCACTATCTTGGATTTCAAGGAATTTAATTATGATAATTTCTCTTTGATAGATTGTACTTCCTTGTTGCAATCCGTGCTAAATTCTCCTCATGCTTATAGCCAAAATAAAGCTTTTACTAAACATATCGTTGATGCTTTGATGCAATCTTATGAACAAAAACTTGAGTTGGAAGTTTCTGTCCCTAGAAAACTTTATGATGAATGGGAACCTACAATTAAAATTAAAATTAAAGATCATGAATGCTATGCTTTGTGTGATTTGGGTGCTAGTGTTTCCACGATTCCAAAAACTTTATGTGATTTGTTAGGTTTCCGTGAATTTGATGATTGTTCTCTAAACTTGCACCTTGCGGATTCCACCATTAAGAAACCTATGGGAAGAATTAATGATGTTCTTATTTTTGCAAATAGGAATTATGTGCCCGTAGATTTCATTGTTCTTGATATAGATTGCAATCCTTCATGTCTTATTATTCTTGGTAGACCTTTCCTTAGAACGATTGGTGCAATTATTGATATGAAGAAAGGAAATATTAGATTTCAATTTCCGTTAAGGAAAGGCATGGAACACTTTCCTAGAAAGAAAATAAAATTACCTTACGAATCTATTATGAAAGCCACTTATGGATTGCCTACCAAAGATGGCAATACCTAGATCTATCCTTGTTTTTACGCCTAGCTAAGGGCGTTAAACGATAGCGCTTGTTGGGAGGCAACCCAATTTTATTTTAGTTTTTTCTTTTTACTTCTGTTTAGGAATAAATCTTTGATCTAGCTTCTGGTTAGATGTGTTTTTATGTTCTAATTAGTGTTTGTGCCATGTAAAACCTATAGGATCTTCTTGGATAATAGTTATTTGCTCTTGCTGAAAATTTCAGAAACTTTCTATTCACGAAAACAATTGTTAAAAATCACCAGAACGAGATAAAATACTGATTCCAATTGAAGTAGATCAATAAACAAATTATCTAAATCTTGCTATTTTGGTAGATTTTTATGAGTTCCAGAAGTTTACGTTAGTTACAGATTACTAAAGACTGTTCTGTTTTTGACAGATTCTGTTTCTCGTGTGTTGTTTGCTTATTTTGATGAATCTATGGCTAGTAAAAGAGTTTATAAACCATAGAGAAGTTGGAATACAGTACATTTAACACCAATATAAATAAATAATGAGTTCAATACAGTACCTTGAAGTGGTGTTTTGCTTTCTTTTGCTAACGGAGCTCACGAGATTTTCTGTTAAGTTTTGTGTTGTGAAGTTTTCAAGTTTTGGGTAAGGATTTGATGGATCATGGAACAATGATTGGAAAGAGCCTAAGCTTGGGGATTCCCAAGGCACCCCAAGGTAAATCCAAGGACACCAAAAATCCAAAGCTTGGGGATGCCCCGGAAGGCATCCCCTCTTTTGTCTTCGTCCATCAGTAACTTTACTTGGAGCTATATTTTTATTCACCACATGATATGTGTTTTTCTTGGAGCATCTTGTATGATTTGATTCTTTACTTTTTATTTCCCCACAATCATCCTTGCTGTACATACCTTTTGAGAGAGACACACATGATTCGGAATTTATTAGAATACTCTATGTGCTTCACTTATATCTTTTGAGCTATATAGTTTTTGCTCTAGTGCTTCACTTATATATTTTAGAGCACGGCGGTGGCTTGTTTTATAGAAACTATTGTTCTCTCATGCTTCACTATTTTATTTTTAGAGTCCCACAAAACAGCATGGTAATTTGCTTTAATTGAGAAATTAGTCCTAATATGATAGGCATCCAAGATTAGTAACAACTTTCTTATAAGTGCAATACAATGAGAAGTTTGATTACTTATAATTGTTTTGAGATATGAAGATGGTGATATTAGAGTCATGCTAGTTTATTAGTTGTGAATTTGAGAAATACTTGTGTTAAAGTTTGTGATTCCCGCAGCATGCACGTATGGTGAACCGTTATGTGATGAAGTCGGAGCATAATTTATTTATTGATTGTCTTCCTTATGAGTGGCGGTCAGGGACGAGCGATGGTCTTTTCCTACCAATCTATCCCCCTAGGAGCATGCGCGTAATACTTTGTTTTGATAACTAATATATCTTTGCAATAAGTATGTGAGTTCTTTTGACTAATGTTGAGTCCATGGATTATACACAGTCTCTCCCTTCCACCATTGCCAGCCTCTCTAATACCGTGCACCTTTTCGCCGGTATCATACACCCACCATATACCTTCCTCAAAACAGCCACCATACCTACCTATCATGGCATTTCCACAGCCATTCTGAGATATATTGCCATGCAACTTACCACTGTTCCGTTTACTATGACACGCTTCATCATTGTCATATTGCTTTGCATGATCATGTAGTTGACATCGTATTTGTGGCAAAGACATCGTATTTGTGGCAAAGCCACCGTTCATAATTTTCATACATGTCACTCTTGATTCATTGTATATCCCGGTACACCGCCGGAGGCATTCACATGAGTCATATTTTTGTTCTAAGTATTGAGTTGTAATTCTTGAGTTGTAAGTAAATAAAAGTGTGATGATCATCATTATTAGAGCATTGTCCCAAGTGAGGAAAGGATGATGGAGACTATGATTCCCCCATAAGTTGGGACGAGACTCCGGACAAAAAATAAAAAAAAGAGGCCATAAAAAAAAGAGAAAAGGCCCAGCAAAAAAATATGAGAGAAAAGAGAGAAGGGACAATGCTACTATCCTTTTTTTGCACTTGTGCTTCAAAGTAGCACCATGATCTTTATGATAGAGAGTCTCCTATGTTGTCACATTCATATACTAGTGGGAATTTTTCATAATAGAACTTGGCTTGTATATTCCAATGATGGGCTTCCTCAAATTGCCCTAGGTCTTCGTGAGCAAGCAAGTTGGATGCACACCCAGTTAGTTTTCATTATTGAGCTTTCATACACTTATAGCTCTAGTGCATCCGTTGCATGGCAATCCCTACTCACTCACATTAATATCTATTAATGGGCATCTCCATAGCCTGTTGATACGCTAGTTGATGTGAGACTATCTTCTCCTTTTTTTATCTTCTCCACAACCACCATTCTATTCCACATATAGTGCTATGTCCATGGCTCACGCTCATGTATTGCGTCAAGATTGAAAAAGTTTGAGAACACCAAAAGTATGAAACAATTGCTTGGCTTGTCATCGGGGTTGTGCATGATTTAAATATTTTGTGTGGTGAAGATAGAGCATAGCCAGACTATATGATTTTGTAGGGATAACTTTCTTTGGCCATGTTATTTTGAGAAGACATGATTGCTTTATTAGTATGCTTAAAGTATTATTACATTTATGTCAATATTAAACTTTTATCTTGAATCTTTCGGATCTGAATATTCATACCAAAAATAAGAGAATTACATTGAAAATTATGCTAAGTAGCATTCCACATCAAAAATTCTGTTTTTATCGTTTACCTACTTGAGGACGAGCAGGAATTAAGCTCGGGGATGCTTGATATGTCTCCAACGTATCTATAATTTTTTATTGTTCCATGCTATATTATGTTCTGTTTTGGATGTTTAAGGGCTTTATTATACACTTTTATATTATTTTTGGGACTAACCTATTAACCGGAGGCCCAGCCCGAATTGCTGTTTTTTTGCCTATTTTATTGTTTCAAAGGAAATGAATATCAAACGGAGCCAAAACCCTATTTCCACTGGCGCAACCTTCTGTACCCGTGAGATCCCATCTTGGGGCCTTTTCCGGCGCTCCGCCGGAGGGGGCATTGATCACGGAGGGCTTCTACAGCAACACCATAGCATCTCCGATGATGTGTGAGTAGTTTACTTCAGACCTTCGGGTCCATAGTTATTAGCTAGATGGCTTCTTCTCTCTCTTTGGATCTCAATACAAAGTTCTCCTTGATTCTCTTGGAGATCTATTTGATGTAACTCTTCTTTTGCGGTGTGTTTGTCGAGATCCGATGAATTGTGGGTTTATGATCAAGATTATCTATGAACAATATTTGAATCTCCTCTGAATTCTTTTATGTATGATTAGTTATCTTTGCAAGTCTCTTCGAATTATCAGTTTGGTTTGGCCTACTAGATTGATCTTTCTTGCAATGGGAGAAGTGCTTAGCTTTGGGTTCAATCTTGTGATGCTCGATCCTAGTGACAGTAGGGGAAACGACACGTATTGTATTATTGCCATCGAGGATAAATGTAGCGACTAGACCTCAAACAGTCGATCTCGTGCTCGTTGTCATCCTGGATCAAGAATGCCGACACCGCACAATACTCGGAGGATTTATAACAGAGTAGCAATCACACACTTATTACAATCGAATGTCTCAAGAGAGAACTGACTAAAATAAATATGGCTTAAGGCCATCTAATAACGATAACAGCGGAAGGCTTGGAAGAATAAGCGAGTCCATCAACTCCAACGGCATCACTGAGTATAGAACCACGACCTAAGCACCTTACTCATCGTCTGATAAGTCTGCAACATGAAACGTTGCAGCCCGAAAACGGGTCAGCACATGGAATATGCTGGCAATGTAACACATAGAGAGTAATGAAAGAACAAGCTATACTACATGCATATATGGCTGGTGGAAAGCTCTATGGTTACAGTTTTGCGTAAAGCCAGTTTTTCCCTACATCAAAGGAATAAATTTTATTTAACTATCATGGTGGTTGTTAAACATTGAGAATGGTTGACAGCATTCTCAATCCCAATTAAGCATCATCGTTAAAACCCAACAATATTAATTAAAGTAACATGATGAGATTCACATGATAATTCAAGTACTAGATACTCAAGATGTCCATAACCGGGGACACGGCTAACCATGATTAGTTTATACACTCTGCAGAGGTTTGTGCACTTTTCCCCACAAGACTCGATCTCCTCCGTTTGATTTCTCGCACTACATGGTGTTTGAGAAACGGATGAACGAGACATAGTCTTTCAGAACCGCTAGCACCTTACGTGTGGGTAGACCGTACCAACCTACAACCCCTACATCAGCTAGTCTACCCGTAAGAGTTCGCACAACTTAGTCAACTATGCTAGAGCCCTTAGTAGCATGTGGCTGCACACGGAAGTTTCTAGCATGAATAATCTCATGATCCCTTTGAGCCTGGGTGGCGGTCCGAAGAAAAACAGTAAGTCTGATGGAAACCAGTGCCTCAATCCACCCGGATGTGTGTTTGTTGCCACCAGAAGCGACCCGACCGAATGGATCAAGTCTCGTGCTTAGGTGTCATCCACGGATCGGTATGTCGACACACACAAGACTCAAGGATTTATAACAGAGGTAAATCACATGTATAAAGTAACGTAAATACTATTACCTCAATCCAAAAGATAGCGCAAGCAACAAGGTTGTGGATTCCCATCAACACCAACGGCAAAGTTGAGTATAGGAAATCGTAACCCTAACGTATCACTTACTGTCGTTCAAAAGTCTCGCAACATGAAACGTTGCAGCCCGAAACGGTCAGACATGGAATATGCCGCAATGTAACACATAGAGAGTAATGAAAGAATAAGCTATACTACATGCATATATGGCCGGTGGAAAGCTCTATGGTTACAGTCTTGCATAAAGCCATTTTTTCCCTATATCAAAGGAATAAATGTTAATTTAACTATCATGGTGGTTGAAACATCATTGAGAAGGTACCCCCCAACTCAAATGATCCAAATTAAGGTAATTAACATCCCAGCAATATTAATTTAGAGTGATGAGATACATGTGAATACTCAAGTACTAGATACTCAGAATTGTCCATAACCGGGACACGGCTAACCATGATTAGTTTGTACACTCTGCAGAGGTTTATGACTTTTCCCACAAGACTTTATCGCCTCCGTTGGTTTCTCGTGACCGCATGGTGTTTGAGAGACGGATGACCGAGACACGTCTTTCGTAAACATTAACTCTCTACTCGGATAGATCATACCAAACCTATAAACCCACTACCTGCTGATCTACCTCTTCGAGAGCTTCACGAACTTACTCAACTATGCTAGAGCCCATAATAGCTTGTGGCTGCACACGGAAGTTTTCTAGCATGAATAATCTCGGTTCCTTTGAGCCTGGTGGCGGTCCATAGGAAGATCACACGGTACCCCGGATTTCCAAAAAAAAACAGACAACACTGGGTTCCCAGTGCCTCAATCCACCCAGATGTGTATTTAAGTTGCCACCTTAAGGTAAACCATTAATTAACAATCTCACATCTGTCGTGAATATCTCTCAAACCCAATCCACGTCTACGAGCATAGCATGGCAATATAAGCATAACATAAAAGTAACTCCCAAGGGTTTGAAAATAACAGGGCAATAGGTTCCTACCTCATCATCTACTTCCCAACCCACAAATTAATGACATCCTAATCATGCAATGTTTGAGGGTTGAAACTAATACATATAAACAGGGTAGGAAAAGATATGATCAAGTGTTACTTGCCTGCAAAGTTGATGAAGATGATTCGCACTCAAAACTCTTGATAGATCTACTCGTCACACTCCGGTCAATCTATCGTAAGTAAGCAATAGTAACCACACATAAGGGATCACTCAAAAGATCGGAAAGAACGAAGAAAACGATTCGTAAAACATCAAAACCAAGCAAATAACTCTTGCAACATAAAACAATTTCTAACAGTACCAAAACTATATGAATTTGGCCCTATCAGAAAGTTTAGGTTAAGAGCTTCGATTTGCAAAAAGAATCAACTAAATCGGAGTTACGAAACTCAAGTTATGATCAAACAAAGTTTGAATTCAAATCTGATCTAATTCAAATTTTAAACTTTCAAAAACATGTTTGAGTTGGATTACTGGATAGAGGGGATCATAACGAAGAAGTGGCCGTTGGTTTCGTTGGATTTGGACTAATGAGTAAAAAGTTATAGCCGTTTGAAGATTAGGGACTAATCTGTGAAGAAAATTATCACGAATAGGTCCCTGGCCGGAATAAAAATAAAAAGTAAAGGCTATTTAACGAACGTTACTAACTAACGCTAATCTAACGAAAACCGCTCGGTGCAAACCCTAACTAATGAACGTTTGCTACTTAACCTAAAACGATTTGAGAAAAAAAACAGAATGATCTAGACCGTCAGATCCAGATCGGACGACGAGGGGAGAGGTGAGGCGTACCGCGGCTACTGTGGCTGCCGGCGGCGAGAGAGACGGCGGCGGCGGCTCGGACGTCGTGGGGCGGCGTCTCCGGTGGTCGAGGAGGGCAACGAAGAGGTCGGGGAGGGGCGGCGCGGCGAGGGGAGAAGATTTGCGGCGTCGGCGGTGGCTCCCGGCGACGAAACGGAGCGGGGCGGCGGCGGTTGGATCTCGCCAGCGGCGGCGAGATGCGGCGCAAGGGCGGCGGCGAAGAGAGAGAAGAGAGAGGGGCACGGGCGGCGGATTTATAGGGGAAACGACCTCGGTGGCGTCTGGCGGCAAGGCGGCGGCGGCGGGAGACCGACTCGCCACTGGCGGTGGCAGCATGAGTCGGGCGGCGGCGGACTCCCTTCGGGAGCTCGAGGCAGCGCTGGCAAGGCCATTGGGCTGGGCCAAGCTGACTGGTAGGCTGTCCGCCAGTTCAAGGAGGAAGTTTTTTTTAAACAAATAGAGAGGAAAACAAAATGATAAAACAAAATAAAATGAAAATATTATATAGGCATATAATATATCAAAATTTTCAGAAAAAGATTTCCTACATGATGAACATTATTTTAGCTTCAAATAAAATCCACAATAAATTTAATAATTCACACAGTGTTACTGGTCCAATAAAATCCAATAAAAATCATTTTAAAATACCAAAATGACTTCAAATTAATTTCTCTCCACTTTTCTGATGTAGGGAATCATGTTACCCTATTTTCCATATATTTTGTTTTTGGAGAAAAATAATTTGAATAAAACTCAAATAACTCCAAATTGGAAATAAATTCAAAAGAACTTTGAATTTAATTCTTTGAAACTCCCAACTCATATTTCATTTGTTTTGAAGAAGTCATTTTATCTTCGCTCGTGAAAATCATTGAGTTTCATGAAGTTTCAGAATTGGAAATATTCTCAAATGAAATTCAAATATTTTCAACGCCCCTTGTCATTTAAATAAATGGAAGAAGTCATGTCATCTTCTCTCCAGGGTTTTGTGATGAAAATAATTTGAATTCCCGAACATCATAAAAGCGAAATGAAAGTTTGGGAAAGTCCTTTTATTCCCTCTCATTTAACTTTCAAAAAGTTTCGAATTCACTCACTTTCAGTCAATCAATCAATCAAATCTATCTATTTGTTTATAACATTCCAAAATTTAGAATTTTGGGATGTTACACCACCTTAAGTAAACCATTAATTTAACAATCTCACATCTGTCATGGAATACACTCACCCAATCCACGTCTACTAGCATAGCATGGCATAATAAGCAAACGTAGAAGTAACTCCCAAGGGTTGATAATAAACAGGTAATAGGCACTACCTCATCTACTTCCCATCCCACAATTTAATTAGATCCTAATCATGCAATGTTTGAGGGTAGATCTAATGCATAAAACTGGGTAGTAGAAAAGTATATGATCAAAGTGTTACTTGCCTTGCTGATGATCCGCGAAACCTAGAGACTCGAAGTAACAGGTGGCGCACTCCGGGTATTCTATCGCAGACAAACAAACAAGCATACAATAAGTACTCATCTAATACACAGGTAAAACTCAGACAAAAGATCTAACCAGAAATTTCAACTTAAGAACTCCGGTTTTGCAAAAAGAATCAAATCAAACGAAGCAACGAAAGTCAAACGACAAAAGAAAACAGCTCCATTTTACTAATCTGGATCTAAATCAAATTTTACAGAGGCAAAAACTTGTTTAAGTCTGTTATTCAGAAAGAGGGTTTCGAGACGAAACTCTAGGCGCTTGAATCGCCTGATTTCGATAAACGAGCGAAAAGTTAAACTAAAACGAAAATCGGAGCAGAAATCGCGATCGGAGAAATCACGAATTAAATCCGAGAAAAAGAAAAACGACGAACGGGTTAACGAATGAACGTTCGTTAACTAAACTAATCTGACGAACACGTTCGTTAAAACGAACGAACGAATGAACGCTATTTAACCTAAACCAAAAAAAACCGAAACAAAAAAAACCGAAGAAAAACCGCTTGTTTTTTTTGGAAAACAAACCGAAGGCACGGAAGTCGAGGCGCGGCGAACCTCGGCGGCGGGTCCGGACGACAAAGGGCGGCGGCGGCAACAAGGCAGCGGCGCTTAGGGTTTGGGGGTGGGGGCGGCCGGGCCTCGGCTGGCCTCCCCGGCTTATAAAACCACCTCGGCCGAGTCCCAAGGACACGGCCCGTAGGTCTGCTCGATTTTTTTAAATAATTTAGCTCAGAAAAGAAATAAAAAGAAATACTAAAAGGACTCCAAAAATCCCGAAATAAATTTTCCCCGGCTTCTAAAATCAAGCCGGACTAGATGAACATTTATTTGGGGCCTAAATGCAATTTTGAAAAACGCACATTTTTCCTAAATTCAAATAAAATGGCGAAAAACTCCAAAATAAAATATTATTTGATTTATTATTAAATCCTCATTATTTCTTTATTTTGGGAAAGTCATTTTATTCGCTCTCTCATATTTTTGTAATAGAAATAATTGAAGATAAAATAATTAAAATCAAATGATCCTATTTTCAAAATTTGAAAAGACTCAAATATGAAAATAACAAAATCCCCAACTCTCTCCGTGGGTCCTTGAGTTGTGTAGAATTTCTAGGATCGAGCAAAAAATGCAACAAAAATATGATATGCAATGATGCTCTATGTATAACATTCCAAATTGAAAAATTTGGGATGTTACAAACCTACCCCCTTAAGATGAATCTCGCCCTCGAGATTCGGGTTGGCTAGAAAATAGGTGAGGGTGGTCCTTAAGCAGATCTTCCTCTCACTCCCAGGTGGCTTCATCCTTGGTGTGGTGGCTCCACTGAACTTTGCAAAACTTAATGACCTTGCTGGCGGGGACTCGGCTGGGCAAACTCGAGAATCTGACCGGTTTCTCCTCATAGGTCAAATCGTTATTCAACCAATCGCCTCTAGTGGCACAAAGATTCTCGGTGGTATATCCGCCATCTCTGCGTGACACTTCTTCAACTGAGAAACATGAAACACATCATGAACACCTGACAGTCCTTCGAGTAATTCCAGCTTGTACGCAACTTCTCCCATGCGCTCCAACACTTTGTATGGTCCCACAAAACGTGGCGCTAATTTTCCTTTAACACCAAAACGCTTAACTCCTCAAGCGTAGATACTCAAGATAAACTCGCCTCCGGCTTCATATTCTGCCTCCTTGCATTTTGAATCTGCATAGCTCTTCTGTCTTGACTGGCTACCTTGAGCCTATCGCGAATCAACTTTACTTTCCGCTCGACTCCTTAATCAAATCCGTCCAAACAATGGCGGTCTCCAACTTCATCCCACATGGCGGGTTCTCGCACCTCCTTCCGCATAAGGCTTTGAAAGGTGCCATCTTCAAACTGGTTTGGTAGTCATTGTTATAAGAAAACTCCGATATGGCAAGTTGTCATCCCAACTTGATCCATAATCCAAAGCACATGCTCTCAAAGATATCCTATAAGATCTGGTTGACTCTCTCGGTTTGTCCATCTGTCTGTGGATGAAAGGTTGTGCTAAACTCCAGTCTAGTTCCCAAAGTTCTGTGCAACTGCTTCCGTAACTTTGAGGTGAATTGGTTCCTCTATCGTCGATACGATACTCTCGGAACTCCATGCAAGCATACAATCCTTGTCATGTATATCTTAGCCAATTTGGCACTTCTTGTAGGTAGTATTTATCGAATGAAATGAGCTACCTTCACAAACGATCGACTACAACCCAAATCGAGTCATAGCCTGAACGGGTCCAGGGCAATCCCGTGATGAAATCCATGCCTAGTTTTTCCCACTTCCATCCGGGTATAGGCAATGGCTGTAACAATCCTGCTGGCTTCTGATGTTCTGCTTTCACTTTCTGACACACATCACAAACTGCTACATACTCTACGATATCTTTCTTCATTCCGGTCCACCAGAAAGTATCCTTCAAATCTAAATACATCTTGGAATTTCCGGGGTGGATCGAATACGGCGAATCATGTGCCTCTTGCAAAGTCAACTTCCGAATCTCCGGATCACTTGGTACGTAAACGCGGTCCTCAAACCATAAGGTATCGTGCTCATCCTCACGAAATCCCTTTGCTTTCCCTTGCTCATCTTCTCCTTAATAGAAGCAAATTCCTTATCCGTCCTTTGAGCTTCTCGATTTTGTCCATCAAAGTAGATTGAATCTCCAACTGCTACATAGCCTCGCGGAACTATTTCCAAACATAGCTCCCGAAATTCCTCGGCTAATTCTTTTGGTAAACCTCCGGTCATTAGGATGTTAACATGACTCTTACGGCTCAATGCGTCTGCTACCACGTTAGCCTTTCCGGGGTGGTAATGCAATCTCATATCATAATCTTTAATAAGCTCCAACCATCTCCTCTGCCTGAGATTAACTCCTTCTGCGTGAAGATGTACTTCAAACTCTTGTGATCCGTATACACCTCATAATGGTTCCCAATAAGAAAGTGTCTCCAAGTTTTCAATGCATGCACTACGGCTGCTAACTCCAAATCATGAGTAGCATAATTTAACTCATGAGGCTTAAGCTGTCGTGAAGCATACGAAACAACTCTTCCCTCCTGCATAAGCACTGCTCCAAGTCCTCGACGTGAAGCGTCGCAATAAACTTCGTAATCCTTGCTTTGGTCTGGCAGGATTAATACTGGTGAGGTAACCAAACACTTCTTCAACTCTTGGAAGCTAGCCTCACATTCCTCACCCAAATAAACTTGGTATCCTTCTTCAATAATTCTGTCATGGGCTTCGCAATCCTCGAAATTCTCAATGAATCTCCGTAGTATCCTGCGAGTCCAAGGAAACTACGGATCTCTCAACTGTTGTTGGCGCTTCCCGATTTGTCACCGTGGCAACTTTAGTGGGGTCTCTCGCTATACCTTCTCCGGATATAACATGTCCGAGAAATCCAACTTCCTTCAACCAAAACTCACACTTGCTGAACTTGGCATACAACCGATGTTCTCTCGAGCTTCTCGAGTACCAAACGCAAATGCTCCTTATGTTCTTCTTCATTCTTGAGTAGACCAAGATATCGCCAATGAATACCACGACGAACTTATCCAAAACTCCATAAACACCTTGTTCATCATGTTCATAAAATAGGCTGGGCGTTAGTCGACCAAATGACATAACGGTATACTCATACAGCCCGCACTGTGGTAAAAGCCGTCTTGGGTATATCCTGCTCCCGAATATTCAATCGATGGTATCCTGATCGCAAATCGATCTTGGAAAATACCTTAGCTCCTTGCAATTGGTCAAACAAGTCGTTGATCATCGGCAACGGTATTTGTTCTTAATGGTTACTTCATTCAATCCTCAATAATCAACAACCATTCTTAATGATCCATCCTTCTTCTCCACTAGAAGTACTTGGTGATCCCCAAGGCGAAGAACTTGGGCTTAATAAAACCTTTATCCAAGAACTCCTTAATCTGCTTCTTAATTTCCTCCAAATCTAGGGCTGGCATCCTATACGGTCTCTTAGATATCGCCCAAAGGCTGCGGCAAGAGTTCAATCAGAAATTCAATGTCTCTGTCCGGCGGCATGCCTGGCAACTCTTCCAGAAACACGTCCGGGTAATCCCTTACCACTGGTACTTCCTCCTGCACAACTCCTGTTAAGGAATTTACATGTGCTCTCCTCGGCTCATACCGTGATACAAATTTGATTCTCCTTCCTTCTGGGGTGGTAAGCAAAATCGACTTACTGGCGCAATCAATATTCCCTCCGTACTTTGATAACCAATCCATTCCTAATATCACATCCAATCCTTGGGATTCCAAGACTATTAGGTCCGAGGGAAATACATAGTTTCCAATCCTTAATGGCAGTCGACCGCACCATATACTTGCCATATATTTTGCTCCGGGTGAGGTTACTAGCATGGGTGACCTAAGGGCTTGGGTTGGTAATTTATACTTATCCACAAATCCCCTTGATATGTATGAATGCGATGCACCAGTATCAAAAAGAACAACTGCAGTAAATGTCTTAACCAAAAACTTACCTATTACTGCGTCTGGCTGAGCTTCAACCTCCTCGACGGTAACGTGGTTTACTTGTCCCCTGTTGAAAGGGTTCGGCTTCTTGCCTGAGCTTCCATTGCCGTTACCATTTTGGGCTTCTGGACAATCATTTGCATAATGTCCGGTTTTACGGCACTTAAAACAAGTGATATGGCTCAGGTCTACCTTGGATGGTGTTGACGGGTTGGTGCGGTTTTGTCCATTGCTTCCTCCATTTCCGTTCCCATTCTTGGTGCCATTATGGTTGTGCGAGCTACCTCCCCCGTGAGTATGCTGAAATTGTCCTCCTGGCTTCGGGGTAAAGCGAAGTTTCTGCTGAGCTCCTGAGTTATACTTCCCCTGTCCATACTTTCTTTTGCGATTGTCAATCTGCTGCTGCTTACCTTCAATCATAAGAGCACGGTCTACTAACTCTTGGTAGTTATTGAAGGTGGCTACCATCAACTGCATGCTCAGCTCATCATTCAGTCCTTCTAGAAACTTCTCCTGCTTAGCTGCGTCCGTAGTAACGCTATCCGGGGCATAACGTGCTAGCTTCTCAAGTCATCCACATACTTGTGTGTCCATCCTCCTTTGCGCAAGTTGCGAAACTCACGCTTCTTCATGGCCATAGCTCCTGCTGAAACATGGGCAGTCTGAAAGCTTGTCGAAAGTGATCCCATGTGATGGTGTCTCTGTGGTAAGTGGTCAGAAATTCTCCCACCATGCTGGTGCGGGTCCTTCAAGCTGATGTGCAGCAAATTTCACCTTTTCCCCATCTGTACATCCCGCAGTGGTCAACTCCTCCCTACTTTATGGAGCCAATCATCTGCAACAATCGGCTCGGTGCTCCGGAAAACACCAATGATTCAGCCTTAAGAAACGGGTCAAATGGTCAACATGTGGTGGTGGTGGTGGGTTGTTGTTGTTGTTGTTGTTGTTGTTGTTTTCGTTGTTGTTGTTGTTGCCTTGGTTCTGTACCAATGTTTGAATCAAGGCATTCTGCTGCTGAATCAACTGAGTGATCTCCGGCGGGAAAACAAATCCGGGGTCGCGTCTCGGAGGCATCTGAGGGTTTATAGAAAAAACGAGAGTTAAGAATAGAATGAGGTCTAGGGATAAAACACTACCCATATGCACATGAGACAAAACACACAATATCACTCCAATCAATTCAAACAAGGGCATACAACGGTCTATCTATCATTACAAAGTGCTGAGACTAAATCAAATTTTTAACGGGGGAAATTCTACTACTGTTATGGTGGTCAACTAGAAAAACTGCTCTGATGAAGACTCCATGATATCTGCTCCAGCTTCATCTTCGAAGTCATCATCACTAGGATCGGAATCGGTGTCGTCGATGATGATGTAGTTCTCTGGACAGGTGCAATCTTCATCTTCTCCTCCGGGTGCTGAATTTCCCATGAGTTCTTTAATCTTCTCCTTGAGATCGCCATTTTGTCTCACTAGAGCTACAATATCCTCCATGTAGTCCTTGCGAGTGGCCTTCAGTTCTCCTTCTAGTTCGATAATCTTGGCTTTTGCTGTCTTCAACTCCATCATGTCTCACAAGACATCCGGTTCTCCTGGCGTCCGAATGTGCTGATTTAACTCTGGATGAAAGCTGCAATGGATCGATCCTTTTAGTGCCAACTATCTCCCATTGTTCATCTCAGTCGTCCATAAATCTGGTAGATAGTATCCTTGAGGTCTTCTTTGTAAACTTCTCCAATCGTCTCATGGTTATGTGAGCTGCCATGCTCTTTCCTGCACTCCAAGTTGGTGCATTAAAACACAATCTATGGGCTCCGTGGTATCGGCGCAAACGTCCTTCCGGAACTTGAGCTTGAATCTTCCAGCGCTCTTCTTGGGTAAGGTGGAATTGTAGGTCCCGTGAAGCTTGGTAGTCCGATGTTCAGTACTTAGTGACTTCCTTCAGTGTGTCGTCCAAGGGTGTATCTTCATCCGGTGGGTGAATTTGATCCTCGCTTGGTCATCCTAAAAGAGTAGAAAAGATGAGGAGTTAGAAATGTGAAGAGAGTAGTGATCTAGGGCTTTAGCTTAATGGTCTTGTCCTCTACCAGCGTGTGCTCGATACCATCTTTGTAGCGACCGGACCTCAAATACGATCTACGTGCTCGATGTCATCCTGGATCAAGAATCTTGACACCACACAATTACTCGGAGGATTTATAACAGAGTAGCAATCACACACTTATTACAATCGAATGTCTCAAGGGAGAACTTATTAAAATAAATATGGCTTAAGTCCATCTAATAACGATAACAGCGGAAGGCTTGGAAGAATAAGCGAGTCCATCAACTCCAACGGCATCACTGAGTATAGAACCACGACCTAAGCACCTTACTGTAAATGTTCGAAAAGTCTCGCAACATGAAATGTTGCAGCCCGAAACGGGTCAGCACATGGAATATGCTGGCAATGTAACACATAGAGAGTAATGAAAGAACAAGCTATACTACATGCATATATGGCTGGTGGAAAGCTCTATGGTTACAGTTTTGCGTAAAGCCAGTTTTTCCCTACATCAAAGGAATAAATTTTATTTAACTATCGTGGTGGTTGTTAAACATTGAGAATGGTTGACAGCATTCTCAATCCCAATTAAGCATCATCGCTAAAACCCAACAATATTAATTAAAGTAACATGATGAGATTCACATGATAATCCAAGTACTAGATACTCAAGATGTCCATAACCGGGGACACGGCTAACCATGATTAGTTTATACACTCTGCAGAGGTTTGTCCACTTTTCCCCACAAGACTCGATCTCCTCTGTTTGATTTCTCGCATTACATGGTGTTTGAGAAATGGATGACCGAGACATAGTCTTTCAGAAGCGCTAGCAACTTACGTGTGGGTAGACCGTACCAACCTACAACCCCTACATCAGCTAGTCTACCCGTAAGAGTTCGCACAACTTAGTCAACTATGCTAGAGCCCATAGTAGTATGTGGCTGCACATGAAATTTTCTAGCATGAATAATCTCATGATCACTTTGAGCCTGGGTGGCGGTCCGAAGAAAAACAGGCAAGTCCTGATGGAAACCAGGTGCCTCAATCCACCCAGATATGTGTTTAAGTTGCCACCTTAAGTAAACCATTAATTTAACAATCTCACATCTGTCATGGAATACACTCACCCAATCCACGTCTACTAGCATAGCATGGCATAATAAGCAAACGTAGAAGTAACTCCCAAGGGTTGATAATAAACAGGTAATAGGTACTACCTCATCTACTTCACATCCCACAATTTAATTAGATCCTAATCATGCAATGTTTGAGGGTAGATCCAATGCATAAAACTGTGTAGTAGAAAAGTATATGATCAAAGTGTTACTTGCCTTGCTGATGATCCGCGAAACCTAGAGACTCGAAGTAACAGGCGGCGCACTCCGGGTATTCTATTGCAGACAAACAAACAAGCATACAATAAGTACTCATCTAATGCACAGGTAAAACTCAGACAAAAGATCTAACCAGAAAGTTCAACTTAAGAACTCCGGTTTCGCAAAAAGAATCAAATGAAACGAAGCAACAAAAGTCAAACGACGAAAGAAAACAGCTTCGTTTTACTAATCTGGATCTAAGTCAAATTTTACAGAGGCAAAAACTTGTTTAAGTTGGTTATTCGGAAAGAGGGTTTCGAGACGAAACTCTAGGCGCTTGAATCGCCTGATTTCGATAAACGAGCGAAAAGTTAAACTAAAACGAAAATCGGATCAGAAATCACGAACGGAGAAATCACGAATTAAATCCGAGAAAAAGAAAAACGATGAACGGGTTAACGAACGAACGTTCGTTAACTAAACTAATCTGACGAACACGTTCATTAAAACGAACGAACGCTATTTAACCTAAACCAAAAAAACCGAAACCAAAAAAACCGAAGAAAAACCACTCGGTTATTTAAAAAAAAACCGAAGGCACGGAAGTCGAGGCGCGGCGAACCTCGACGGCGGCGGCGGCGGCGGGTCCGTGACAATGGCAATGAGGCGCGGCGGCGCACATGGTATGGCGACGGCGACGGGTTTGGGGGGGGGGGGGCGATCGACCTCGGGCTGGCCTCCCCCGGCTTATAAAGCCACCTCGGGCCGGAGTCCCGGGCGGACACGGCCCGTAGGTCGGTTGCGCATTTTTTTAAATAATTCCGCCAGAAAATAAATAAAAATAAATACTAAAAGGACTCCAAAAATCACGAAATAAATTTTCCCCGGCTTCTAAAATCAAGCCGGACTAGATGAACATTTATTTGGGGCCTAAATGCAATTTTGAAAAACGCACATTTTTCTAAATTCAAATAAAATGGCGAAAAACTCCAAATAAAATATTATTTGATTTTATTATTAAATCCTCATTATTTCTTTATTTTGGGAAAGTCATTTTATTCCCTCTCTCATATTTTTGTAATAGAAATAATTGAAGATAAAATAATTAAAATCAAATGATCCTATTTTCAAAATTTGAAAAAACTCAAATATGAAAATAACGAAATCCCCAACTCTCTCTGTGGGTCCTTGAGTTGTGTAGAATTTCTAGGATCGAGCCAAAAATGCAACAGAAATATGATATGCAATGATGCTCTATGTATAATATTCCAAATTGAAAAATTTGGGATGTTACAATAAAAAGATGGGGTTGATATCATATTGCATGATTTTATCCTTCTACATCATGTTATCTTGCTTAAAGCGTTACTCCGTTCTTATGAACTTAATACTCTAGATGCATGCTGGATAGTGGTCGATGTGTGGAGTAATAGTAGTAGATGCAGGCAGGAGTCGGTCTACTTGTCACGGACGTGATGCCTATATACATGATCATACCTAGATATTCTCATAACTATGCTCAATTCTATCAATTGCTCGACAGCAATTCGTTTACCCACCGTAATACTTATGCTATCTTGAGAAAAGCCACTAGTGAAACCTATGGCCCCCGGGTCTATTTTCCATCATATTAATCTCCCGTCAACAAGCTATTTCTATCTTTGTTTATTTTGCTTTCTTTACTTTTACTCTTTATCACAAAAACGCCAAAAATATTAGCTTATCATCTCTATTAGATCTCACTCTCGTAAGTGACCGTGAAGGGATTGACAACCCCTTTATCGCGTTGGTTGCGAGGTTCTTATTTGTTTGTGTAGGTGCGTGGGACTCGAGCGTGGCCTCCTACTGGATTGATACCTTGATTCTCAAAAACTGAGGGAAATACTTACGCTACTTTACTGCATCACCCTTTCCTCTTTAAGGGATAACCAACGCAGTGCTCAACAGGGTAGCACTGGACAAAGAGAGCGGAGCGGATTCAGTGTCCGGCTCCACTGCCTGAGGAACCAGCCATCCCGCTTCTAACGAAGATGCTGGTTCTGGCGCCCTACCAGGCGCCGGAGAAGAAGGCTAATCTTCGATATTGTCCCTTTCCGCAGCGGCTATCACACACTGCTCGAACGAACCGCGTTTGCTAGATTTAATGTAGTGCCACACTATGCTTACCTCAAGCAAAAGATGCCCAGTCCACGCGGTGTCATAACAGTCAATGGCAATACGGAACGCTCCCTCCGAACAGAGGAGCACACCGCCGCCCTAGCAGCGGAAGTACAGAATGACCTTCTCAAGCAGCACCATAGTACGGCTGCCGAGCCCTCAGACATCATTAAGAGGTTCTGGACTTCACTGCAACAGGACGTCGTGGCTCGTCAAGAGCTCGACTAGCAATTCGGCCTCCGTCCCAGTCCCAATGAGGTAGTGGCATTCGTACCATGCGTACACAATTACGCACTCAAAATTCCATGGACACCGACGGAGGCACAAGATAACCCGGGGACTACAGTTCGGCCAGACTGATCCCGGACACACATTCTTTAACTTTTTTTGTTTCAGGTTCCTTTTTTTCGCGGGCCTGATCGCAAGTCCTTTAGAAGGATTGACATACAACGGAGGCAAGCAGCACAGGTGTGTAGGGTAAACTTTATACATTCTTCTTGACGGTATTCATATTTATTTCTCAGGACCCGCACGCTGCGCCCTACTGATTCCGGCATGTTAAATAGCCCGGATACTTCTTGCACCATCTGTACAAGATACGCCTTGACGTATCCATCCAGTTATAATAAAAATGGTTCGTGGCCCAACTTCTGTGGTTTTCACTTCTTACTTTGTTTTATTTCGACCTGCTTCTTTGCTGCATCCATACTCTTCTGTACGTTTCATATTCGCCAGGGGCTACTGTTCGCCCCACAATACGGCAGCAAAGTCCGAACACTTCTTATACATAAGTTCGGCACCCTGAATTTAGCATTATATGCATTGGCTCCGAATCATGTCTTTGGTCAATAGTTGGGTTGCCCGGCTCCTGTGCTTGCTACCCTACGTCGCTCCATCGGCTAGGGTAGTAAAGGGAGAACTCTCGCGATCGTGCCTCTGCCTTGACCGGATGAGCACCTCGAGAGAGAATGCCAAAAATTGATTGTCATGATACGGCGAGAGCCGGTCAGCTGTTCGAGGGTTACAAAATCGTTGGAGATTTTTCTGCGTAATGCGAAGGATCGACACTTCCCAATCAGATGCTGACAGCACCCTGGCTTGGACCAGGGGCTGCACACTTGCTTAATTATAAAACTCCTATGGCTAAGTGAGGGCGTTTAAGCCATACAGTCTGATTGCCTTGTTCGTTGCGCTAAACAACTCCTCCAAAGGACCATATAATTGGATCAAGATTGTTTAGAATCCATCCCGAACACCTCCGTACTACCTACACGAGGGCAGAAGCCGACGACTGGCCAACCCTCATATTACAAATAACACGGCCGAACAGGAGGAAACAATTCAAAGCATAATAAAATTATTTTACAAAAACCGACTTTGTTCCCATAATACAAGGCAAGGGCAACATTAATACATTTATTCAAATACAATGTCCTGCGAACATTGCGCCGCCACAAGTCGAGACCCCTCTACGACATATGCGAAATATCGCTCGGGTGTGCGGTGCTCCTTGCCCTCCGGCGTCTTGCTGGCAACTTCAACAGCATTCATCTTCGCCCACCACATCTTGCAGCGAGTGAAGGCCATACGGGCACCTTCAATACAGGCGGAGCACTTGATGACGTCCAGCCGAGGACAGGCATTCACCAGCCGCCTCACGAGTCCGAAGTAGCTATCGGGCATAGCTTCGGCTGGCCATAGCCAGATTGTCAAATCCTTCATGGCTAGTTCAGCCACCCTGTGCAGCTCCACCAGCTGCTTCAGCTGATCGGTGAAGGACACAGGATGCTCTGGCGCCGCATACTGCGACCAGAATAGCTTCTCCGTAGAACCTCCTCCTTTGACTTGGTAGAACTCTGTAGCGTCTGATACGCTGCGTGGCAGATCCACAAAAGCCCCTGGGGAACTCCGAACCCGGGTTAGTAAAAGGTATTGCTTCTCCGCATACTTGCTTTGCATCTTAAGTGCCTTACCCGCCGTGATCTTCTTGGCCTCCTTGATCTCCTGGAGGGCGGCCTGGGCCTCATTTCGTGCGGTCTCTGTGCTCTGACGAGCCTTGGTGAGTTCTACGCATCATTCTCCAAGGTCTGACATTTTTTCACCGCATCTCGGAGTTCCTGCTGGACTACTTCGACCTGGGCCTTGAGCTTCTTACGAGCGGCCTACTGCTGGACAGCTTTCTCCTCGGCCTCACCCAAGGCCTTCCTCAAGGCCTCAACCTCGGTCGCGGCTCCTGCACATATTACGACATTACTGTCAATACACAGTGCCTATGCTTTCTGAACACACAGCAAGACGATACTCACCTTGCTTCTCTTGAAGCCGAATTGTAACCTCGCCGAGCTCGTTCTCGGTCCGCTCCAGCCTCTGCTTCATTTCAGAGACTTCAGCAGCATGCGAGGTTGCGGCCAACAGCGACGCCTGCTTATGCATACATACTATGTTAGTGTCCTACAATAGATCCTCTGTCCGGTTCTTCTCGCCGAACACCGGACAGTGTCTCAGGGGCTACTGATTACATGGGGTTTTTCTCTTTCTATGTAACTTACCTCAAAACCTGTCAACGAGTTGTTTGCGAGCTTCGCTCACCCACCCTTGGCGGACTGAACCTTCTCGATCACCGCACCCATAAGGACACGGTGCTCGTCCATAACGGAGGTGCCTCGTAGCGCCTTCATTAGGTTATCCGGCGCCCCTGGATGGACAGGGACCATCGGCGGAAGCGGCGCACCCCCCCTCCTTCAAAGGGGGTTGTTCGCCCGGAGCCATATGGGTCTCCGGAATTGTGTTCGGCTAAGGGCCAAACTGGATGCGGCCCTCTTCGCCAGTCTCCATGGGGATCGTCTCCTCCATGTGTCCGACAGTGGAGGTCTCGCCTTGTGGCGCCTCCCGGACCACGTCCTGGGCTCCTCCCTTCGGAGTGGTCCTCCGTGACAGCACTTCGGTGTCATCCTTGGCCTCGGGGGAGTAAGCAGGCGGTGGTGACTGGCTCGCCATCTCCGATGGAGCCAACGAACCTCCAGACGAGGATCGCTGGATTAGGTCGCGGGCCGTACTGCAATAGTACAGTTAACTACATCAAGATAATGGAGAGAAAGAGCTAGATGTGCGCACGAGCGAGCCCTGTCACTTACGATGCAGCCTGGGGCTTAGTGCGAGGGCGTCGTTCCGGACTGTTGTCAACGCCCCACGTGGTGTTGACCGCTGGAACGCCCTTCCCCTTCTTGGGCGTCTCCGCCTCCAGATGCGCCGGAGCCGCCCTCTTCTTCTTCCTCTCCTCAGGGGAGGATTGTTTTCTTCCTCCTCCTCCTCTTCCTCATCATTGTCCTCGGGGACAGAGGAATGAGTTTGACGTTCTTGGTCCTCTTCCTCATCATTGCCACATCCAAAGTGCCCTTACAGCGGAGGCCACTCTTGGCCCCCTTGGCCTTCTTCTTGGCCTTCTTCTCCGGCGCCTTATATGGCGGCGGCACCAGCATCTTCACTAGACGCGGGATAACTGGTTCTTCAGGTAGCGGAGCCAGACTCTGGATCCGCTTCGCCCTCTCCATCCAGTCCTGAAGGAACCATAATAAAAGCTCAGACATCACCCTCGAAACAATGAGGTTGGGGATACGTCAGAAATAACATACCTTGCTGGCGGGGTGTGTACAATTGTGACCACGGTCTGAATCCGTGGCCGGTGGCTTCTCATTGCTCTTAAAAAGCAACTTCCAGGCGCCGTCGTGAGTAGTCTCGAAGAGCCTTACCAAGGTCTGGTGCTTCTTCAAATTGAACTCCCACAAAGGGCGGCTTCGGCGCTGGAACGGAAGAATCCGGTGGACCAACATCGCCTGGATGACGTCAATGAGCTTGACGTTCTTGGTCACCATGCTTTGAACGCGCGTCTGCGGCGCTATCAGCTCGTCAGGTGAACACCATTCCGGACTCTTCTCGACCCAGGAGGTGAGTCACATGGGAGCACCAGAGCGGAATTCGGCAGCCATGGCCCAGGTGGTGCCGTGAGGTTCTGTGATGTAGAACCACTGCTTCTGCCATTCCTTTACTATCTCCACAAAAGTGCCTTTGGGGCCAGGAGACGTTGGATAGCTTGCTCACCATGGCTCTTCCGCACTTCGCATGCTGGCCATCCACCACCTTCGGCTTCACGTTGAATACTTTGATCCACAGCCTGAAGTGGGGATGGATGCGGAGGAAGGCCTCTCACACGACGATAAACGCCGAGATGTTGAGGAAGGAATTCGGGGACAGATCATGGAAATCTATCCCGTAATAATACATCAGCCCGCGGACAAAAGGGTGGAGTGGAAACCCTAGCCCACGGAAGAAATGGGGGATGAATACTACCCTCTCAGTGGGCTTCGGCGTGGGGACAATTTGTCCCTTGGCCGGCAGGCGGTGGGCGATCTCCTTCGCCAAATATCCGGCCGCCCGGAGCTCAGTAATGTCCTCCTCCTTGAAGGAGGAGACCATCCACTTACCCTGACCACCGGATCTGGACATGGTTGCTTGAGTGGAAATGAGATGAGAACTTGGGCGCTGGAGCTTGAGATCGGAGAGGCGGAGACGGAGAAAGGGCGTGAGAATAGGAAGGGGGAATCCTTATCCCCTTATAAAGGCAGCAAATATTAAACGCCTCCTCACTCGCCTTAGGATTCGCCTGTTCCCAAGGGCTGTATGAATGGCACGGTTGAGTTACCCATGCCTGCATTGATGAGAATCCCGCATAAGGTGACACGATCTCTGTTTCGACAAGATGTGCCAATAGAAACCGCGTCTCGAAACGTGGGATGGCAGAAGAAAAACGGTTCGAAATTATGATCGGATAGACGCGATGTCGTGTTGAAAAGAAGCTGTCAACAGATTAGATTCGTGCAAATATTATATTCTCTCGGCGGTTGTGTGTGGTGTATAATAGGTCCGGATACAATTATCACGTCCGAAGACTATCTTGGAGTTCAGAAAATGGGGAACCCGCCTTGCAACGCCGAAGACAATCTGCGCGCCACACTCCTCGTCATTGAAGCCAGGTTTAGGGGCTACTGAGGGAGTCCTGGACTAAGGGGTCCTCGGGCGTCCGACATGTTATTCATTGGGCCGGACTGATGGGCTGTGAAGATACGAAGGCCGAAGACTATACCCGTGTCTGGATTGGACTTTCCTTGGCGTGGTAGGCAAGCTAGGCGACCAGCTGCGAAGATTCCTTCTTATGTAACCGACTCCATGTAACCCTAGATCTCTCCGGTGTCTATATAAACCGGAGAGCATAGTCCGGATAGGATACATTCATTACCATATACACATAGGCTAGGCTCCTAGGGTTTAGCCATTACGATCTCGTGGTAGATCAACTCTTGTAACACTCATATTCATCAAGATCAATCAAGCAGGAAGTAGGGTATTACCTCCATAGAGAGGGCCCGAACCTGGGTAAACATCGTGTCCCCCGTCTCCTGTTACCATCAATCCTAGACGCACAGTTCGGGACCCCCTACCCGAGATCCGCTGGTTTTGACACCGACAATGGGGTCCATATCCAATTCGGCCCCCAGCCGAATATGGTCCCGGAGACCCATACAGCTCTAGAATCTGGCAAGCAGCCTCTTCGAAAGAAGGAGGTGTGCCTATTTCGTCGGTGACCTCTGTCCAACCAGAGGCACCGAATACTCTACTGGAAGCGCTGCGAAGTGCTTCCATTGTTGAGGAACACCATACCCTCATGGGTACGGTGATTGAGAAGATTCAGTCCGTGAAGAGCAAACTGACCGAAGCATGCACAAGCCTTCTAAGAGGCTTCGAGGTAAGAAACGCAATGATGTGAAAAGAATGTCACAGTATAGACAGTAGCCCTTGAGACTCTGTCCAGTGTTCGGAAAGAAAAGACGGACATAGGATCAAATAATTTTCGCAAGAGACTAACCATACATGTCTATGTGAATAAGCAGGCGTTATTGCTGGCTGTGACCTCCCACGCTGCTGAAGTCTCCGTACTGAAGAAGAGTCTGGAGCGGACTAAGGAAGAGCTCGGCCGTGTAAAAAAGCAGCAAGAGGACAAGCAAGGTATGCAATGGCCGATTCAAATCTAGAAAGATATGAATTGATTCATGTTGGTCACAGTATCATGATATGTTGTAGGAGCTGCGACCGAGGTGGAGACCCTCAAGGCCGCGCTGGCAAAAGCCCAGGAGAGAGCAGTAGAAGTACAATCCGTTCGCAAAAAGCACAAGGCCAGGGTCGGGGAGATCCAGTAAGAACTCCAGGACGCCATGAAGAAATGCGAGTCCTTGGAGCGCAAGATTGCGGATCAAGGGTCCGAGCTTGCAAAGGCCGACCAAAGCACACAAGAGGCCCGTGTTGAAGCCCAGGGCACCCTCCAGGAAATCCAAGAGGCCAAGAAAATCGCGGCGGGTAAGGCTTTTATTATGCAAAACAAGTATGTGAAGAAGAGGTATCTCTTACTAACCTGGATTTGGAGTTCTCCAGGGGCGTTTGTGGATCTGCTGCGCAGTGTTTCTGACGCTGCGGAATTCTTCCGAGCCGAAGAGGGGAGCTCAACGGATAAGCTGTTCTGGTCGCAATACCTTGCGCCAGAACATCCGGTACCCTTTAGCGATCAGCTAAAACAGCTGGTCGAACTGCATAGGGTGGCCGAACTGGCCATGAAGGACTTGATAATCTGGCTGTGGCCTGCCGAAGCCATGCCCAGCAGCTACTTCGGGCTCATGAAGCGGCTGATCAATGCCTGCCCCCGGCTTGACGCCATCAAGCGGTCGGTCTGTATCGAAGGTGCGCGGCTGGCCTTTGCCCGTGTCAAGGTGCAGTGGGCGAAGATGAATGTCATCAAGCTCGCGACCGAGGGACCGCCCGAGCGCAAGGAGCACCGCACGCCCGAGCGATATTTTGACGATGTCCTGGAGGGATCCCGCATTGTAGCGGAGCAATGTGCTAAGGACATTATTTCGGAATGAATACATTCATGTTTTATCCTGTCCTGTAGTATGAAATAGAGCTGATATGTAATGTAATGCTTGTTTATTTTTTGAAATTTTACCTCATGTGCGGCGGTTTTTATTAAATCTAAGAGTTGGCCAGTCGTCGGCTTCAGCCCCCATGTAGGTAGTACGGGGGTGTTCGGGGTGGAATCTAAACACTCTTGATCCAAAGGTTTGGTCCTTGAAGGAGGTGTTTAGCGCAACGAACCAGGCAATCGGACTATGTGGCTTTATCACCCTCACTTAGCCATAGGAGTTTGACAATAGAAATTTAGGCGTAGCCCCTAGTATTCGTGAGTCCGAACTAGGGTGTTGTAAACACCTGATCGGGTAAAGACCGATTCGTTGCATTATGGGGAAACAATCGCAAAAGATTTGTAACCTCCGAACAGCTGACCTGCTCACGCTACATCATGACACTCAGATTTTTGCTTTCTCTACTGAGGTGCTCATCTGGATAAACTAGGACACAATCGCAGTAGTTCTTCCTTTACTACCCTAGCTGATATATGGGAACGTAAGGTAGTAAGCACAGGAGCCGGGCAACCCAACTATTGACCAAAGACATGATTCGGAGCCAATCCATATAATGCTAAATTCAGGGTGCCGAACTATACTGTAAAAAGTGTTCGGACTTTGCTGCCGTAGTATGGGGCACAATGAAGCCCCTGGCGAATTAAGTGTACCAAAGTGTACGGGTGCAATTGATAAGATTATCAAGAAAAAATGAAGTAGTAAGCTAGTGCCGCAGAAGTTGGACCGCAAACTGTTTCCATTATAGTTTGATTATTACGTCAAAGCGTATTTGTACAAGTAGTGCGATAAGCAACAAGGCTATTTAACATGCCACGACCAAGGGAGAGCTGCGTGCGGGTCCTAGAAACAGGTAGAGTAATCGTTAAAAAGACCACATAGAGGTTCCATTATACATCAATGCTTCTTGCCGTCTTGGTTTATCTATCCTTCGAAAGGACCGATGATCAGGCCATCAGGAAAGGCCTGTGGAAAAGAAACCTGAAAAGGATGAAAAAGAAAATGTGAAAGTATGTGTGTCCAGGGGAGGTCGAGCCATATTATGGACCACAATATAGTTATGCCTCCATCTATGTCCATGGTATTTTGAGTGCGTAGTTATGTACGCGTGGTGTGAACGCCGCCGTTTGGTCGGGATTGGGACGGAGGCCAAATTGCTAGTCGAGCTCTTGACGAGCTGGACTGTCCTGCTGCAGAGTAGTCCGGACTCGTTTGACAGTGTCCGGGAGCTTGGCCATCGAATTAAGGTTCTGCTTGAAAAGGCTGCTCTATACTTCTACTGCTAGGGCAGCGGTGTGCTCCTCGGTACGGAGGGAGCGCTTTGTGTTTCCATTAACTGTTATGACACCGCATGGTCCGGGCATCTTGAGCTTGAGATAAGCATAGTGTGGTGCCGCATTGAATCGAGCAAATGCGGTACGTCCGAGCAGTGCGTGATAGCCGCTGCGGAAGGGGACGATATTGATGATCAACTCTTCGATTCGGAAGTTGTCCGGGGATCCAAAGACAACCTCCAATGTGATTGAACCCGTACAGCGGGCCTCTACACCTGGTATGACTCCTTTAAAGGTAGTTTTTGTGGGCTTGATCCTTGAGGGATCGATGCCACTTTTGCGTATTGTATCCTGATAGAGCAGGTTTAGGCTGTTGCCACCATCCTTGAGGACTCACATGAGGTGGAATCCATCGATGATTGGGTCAAGGACCAGTGCGGCTGAACCTCCATGACGGATACTAGTCGGATGGTCCCTGCGATCGAAGGTGATCGGGCAGGACGACCATGGGTTGAACTTTGGGGCAACTAGCTCCATCGCGTAGACGTCCCTGAGCGCGCGTTTGTGCTCCGTCTTGGGGATATGGGTGAGGGAGTCCTGGATTAGGGGGTCCTCAGGCACCCGGCCTATGTGACATGGGCCGGACTGATGGGCTATGAAGATACAAGACCTAAGACTTTCACCCGTGTCCGGATGGGACTCTCCTTGGGGTGGATGGCAAGCTTGGCGTGCAGATATGAAGATTCCTTTCTTTGTAACCGACTTTGTACCACCCTAGTCCCCTCCGGTGTCTATATAAACCGGAGGGTTTAGTCCGTAGAGGCAATCATAATCATATAGGCTAGATTTCTTGGGTTTTAGCCATTACAATCTCGTGGTAGATCAACTCTTGTAATACTCATATTCATCAAGATCAATCAAGCAGGAAGTAGGGTATTACCTCCATAGAGAGGGCCCGAACCTGGGTAAACATCGTGTCCCCTGTCTCCTGTTACCATCGACCTTAGACGCACAGTTTGGGACCCCCTACCCGAGATCTGCCGGTTTTGACACCGACATTGGTGCTTTCATTGAGAGTTCCGTTGTGACGTCGAAGACAGGATTGATGGCTCGCCTTGTTATCAAGGACAGTATCACCTCCGGAGGACCCCTGGCCTTAGGCCAAACCCTCCGGCTGGGCGGCTTTACCATGACCGCCCGTCCGGCCATTAAGCCGACGATGACTTCTCGGGTCATCGAAAATCGCCTCCGCGTCGACTCCGAATACTCCAAACGTATGGATCCGATGGAGTTATCGTATTTAAATGAACTCCTGGATCGCATCGTCGCCTTGGGGGTCGCTACAGACTACGATCGGATTGGGCTTAAACCCGATCAGAGAGAAATCAAATCTCCGCCGATCACCCATCAGATAGCAGTAGTAGAGGAGCAAAACAACAACTCTTCCTCTATATTGAGGATGAACTATGTTCAGATTTCTGAGCTTGAAGAGCCGGACACCTGTCCGCGGAACGACATGCCCTGTCCCCCAAATCTAGAATCGGATAGTGGACCTGAAAAATCAGTTGATATTCCAGAGCCCGAACTATTAAGCTCAGAAGTTTCTCAAACTCCCGATCCCAAATTGGGTCAGGGTTTGGATTTAAATCCACCCACCCACCCGGATATACGCGATCTCATGTACATACGACAAACGTCTCAGGAAACAATCCATCAATTTTGGGCCAGATTCCTCCTTGTCAAAGACAAGATTAAAGATTGCCGCGACGAAGACACGGTCTCAGTATTCTGCAATAATTTCACGGACGAAGGAATCCACAACTCCATCAACCGCCGTCGTGTATTACACTTCGCTGACTTGGCAACCATAGTACAGAAGTACTGCGCAATGGAAAGCGCCTGGAAAACTCAGGCAGCTCGCTGGGGACCACCGGTTTCCACTCAACCCCTCGTCCGGGCAAAAAGGATGCACCCTCGCAGGGCGCCCGTCCCAGTAGTAAAGAAATCTAAGCCCATTACGGGGCGTGGAACCGTTCTGGAGGGATGACTCGATTGGCCATGCAAAATACACACAACACCGGATACCAAACCAACCCACAGCCTTAGAGCATGTTGGATACTTTGGCAAGTGGCCAAGAGCGGTGAGGATATCCTCACCAAAAATACCTCAGAGCAACACCCCCCAGAAGACGACGACCTCAGGGTATTGCGGTCTTCGAGACCTTCGCTTCAAACAATCGGCGCAAAAGGGCCCTCTGCGACCTCGCTGAAGTCTGCCAAGTCGCAACAATAAACCCCTGGAGGGACACGACCATAACTTTCAACGCTAGCAACGAACCAAAATTCCGGACAGTCCGGGCACCAGCCGCCTTGGTCCTCAATCCAATTGTGGACGGTTTTCGGCTCACCAAAGTGCTCATGGACGGCGGCAGCGGACTAAACTTCATCTATGAGGACACACTCAATAAAATGGAAATAGACAGGAGCCGCATCGAGCAAAGTAGCACGACCTTTCGAGGAATCATTCCCAGTCGGGAGGCGCGATGTGCAGGAAAAATCACACTCGACGTGGTATTCGGCACGCCGGAGAATTATCGGCCCAAAGAGGTAACCTTCCAAGTGGCCCCTTTCAACAGTAGATATCACGCCCTATTGGGGCGAGATGCGTTTACACGCTTCCAAGCTATACCTCATTACGAATACATGAAGCTCAAGATGCCTGGGCCCAATGGTATTATCACTCTTGCCAGTGATCTGGACATAGCACTCCGCGCCGAAAATAAAACTGCATCCCTGGCCCTCGAGGCATTGTCTGAAGCCCTTGCGGCCGAAGAGTTAACCGCACTATGCTCCACGGTGGATAGGGATGACGTAATCCTGGACAAGCGACCCAAATCCACCTCCTTTAAATCAGCAGAGAAATAGTCAAATTTCAAGTCCACCCGACCGACCCCAAGAAAACAGCATCCATCGGGGCACAACTGGACCCAACGGTTGACGCCGCACTACGAGAGTTCCTGCGCGAGAACTGGGACAAATTCGCTTGGCACCCTTCTGATATGCCAGGAATCCCATGAAGGTTGGCCGAACACAACCTCAATATATTGAAGGGATATAAACCGGTCAAGCAAACACTGCGGTGCTTTTCCGAACCCAAACGCCAAGCTATGGGGGAGGAGCTAGCCAAGTTAATCGAGGCTGGATTCATCAGAGAAATAAAACACCCAGGCTGGCTAGCAAACCTAGTGATGGTGCCAAAGAAGGATAAATCCTGGCGCCTATGCGTCGATTTCAAAGACCTTAATAAGGCCTGCCCTAAGGATCCCTTCCCCTCCCCCGCATCGACCAGATTATTGATGCTACCGCAGGACACGACTCACTGTGTTTCCTCGATGCATACTCCAGATACCATCAAATCAAAATGAAGGAGTCCGACCAAGCCGCAACGACATTCATCACCCCATATGGGCCATTCTGCTTCAATACTATGCCCTTCGGGCTCAAAAAACGCAGGTGCCACCTACCAACGCATGATTCAAACATGCCTGGAGAAACAGATCGGCAAGACAGTTGAAGCATATGTGGATGACATCATCATCAAAACTAGGCACGTAGAGTCATGGATAGACGATCTGCGACTCACATTCGACAACCTCCGTACATATGACATCAAGCTCAATCCGGAAAAGTGTGTTTTTGGCGTTCCCGCTGGAAAACTACTGGGCTTCATCGTTTCCAATAGAGGAATTGAGGCAAACCCAGCCAAAATCTGAGCTTTGTCACAATTGGCTACGCCAACAGACCTTAAACAGGTCCAAAAACTAGCCGGATGTGTGGCAGCTTTAAGCCGCTTTATCTCCAGACTAGGAGAAAAAGCATTGCCACTTTATCGCCTTCTCCGACGCACCGGCCACTTCGAGTGGACGAATGCGGCAACGGCCGGACTGGAAGAAATAAAGGCTCTTTTAGCAAGCAACCCAATCCTGGACGTGCCGAACGTCGGTGAACCCATGATATTATACATATCGGCAACTCACCAAGTGGTGAGCGCGGTGCTCGTCGTCGAGCGAGAGGAGGACAGACACAAATTCCCGCTTCAGAAGCCGGTATACTACATATCCACTGTCCTCACACCATGCAAATCCCGGTACCCTCATTACCAAAAGATAGCATACGCGGTCTTCATGGCATCCCGGAAGCTACGCCACTACTTTCAAGAGTGCTCGATTACGGTGGCTTCCAAAGTACCACTGAATGACATAATAAACAACCGCGACGCCACGGGCCGGATTGCCAAGTGGGCCATTGAGCTCCTTCCATTCGACATAACATACAAACCGCGCCGAGCCATTCAATCCCAAGTACTGGCTGACTTCGTCGCCGAATGTATAGAGGCCGAACTCCCTAAAGAGTACGGCACATATTCCAACTAGGTCATGCACTTCGATGGCTCCAAAATGCTGGCGGGCTTAAGCGTTGTCTTAACGTCCCCCACTGGAGATACAGTTCAGTATGTACTCCAAATATTATACACGGACTCCAACAATGCAACCGAATACGAGGCCTTATTGCATGGTCTTCGGATGGCTGTCTCCATGGGCATACAACGCCTGGAGGTGCGCGGGGATTCAAACCTCGCAATATCCCAAATAAATGGAGATTTCGACGCCAAAGATCCGAACATGGCGGCCTATCGTAACGCCATTCTCAAAATGCCGGCTCGTTTCGAGGGACTCGAGTTCCATCATGTGGCTCGAGAAAGTAATCAAGCGGTGGACGTCCTCGCTCGCATTGGTGCCAAGCGTGACCCCGTCCCGCCTAACATCTTTCTGGAAAGGCTCTTCAAGCCATCCGTGGTGTGGCAAGGGGAAAGCGGTAACACCAGTTCGCATCCGATTATACCCCCAGATTCCGAACATGATACCGATATCATCAGGGGCTCAGCCACCGAAATAACACCATCAGCCCATCTTATAATGGCAGTAATTGCCCCATGGACCGAACCTTTCTTGGCCTGCCTTAATAGGTGAGAGCTCCCTAAGGATCAGAATGAGGCTCGCTGCATTGTCTGGCGCTCGAAAGCCTACAAGGTCCATGACGGAGAGCTCCACAAGAAAAGCATCACCGGAGTACTTCAAAGATGTGTCTCCGAAGAAGAGGAACGGCGGCTCTTGGCTGAAATCCATGCTTGTCTCGGTGGTCACCACGCTGCCGCTCGGGCCCTTGTAAGTAAGGCCTTCCGTACAGGTTTCAATTGGCCTACGGCCCGAGCAGATGTACAGGACCTTGTGCAACGTTGTGTTGGATGCCAGCTTTTCACCAATCAAAGCCATATGTCACCCACTGCTCTACAAACAATCCCCATTACCTGGCCTTTCGCGGTCTGGGGGCTTGATATGGTCGGACTCCTTAAATGAGGAAGCCATAAGAAAAAATATTTGTTGATCATGGTAGATAAATTCACTAAGTGGATAGAGGACAAACCAGTTAAAACAGCTGAAGCCGGACCAGTGATAGACTTCATATCCGGTGTCGTGCACCGTTATGGCGTCCCACACAGCATCATCACTGATAAAGGATCGAATTTTACAGTCGATGTGGTGAAAACTTGGTGTGCTAATCTGGGCATTAAGCTCGATTACTCCTCCGTCTATCACCCGCAAACAAACGGTCAAGTCGAACAAGCTAATGTTCTTATTATGAGCGGCATTAGGCCTAGACTAGTGTGGTCTTTGAAACAATCAGACAAACACTAGGTTGAGGAGCTTGACTCTGTACTCTGGGGGCTGCGGACCACGCCCAATCATACTACCAGATACACATCATTTTTCATGGTGTACGGCGCAGAGGCCGTGTTGCCTTGCGACATTATTCATGACTCACCTCGAGTGCGCATGTATGAAGAGAGAGAGGCCAAGCTTGATCGGCAAGATAGTTTAGATGTCCTGGAGGAGGAGCGCGACATTGCAAAAGCCCGTTCCGCACTATATCAACAACAGGCTCGCAGATATCAAAGCAGAGAAGTGCGGGCCAAGAAATATAATGTTGGCAAACTCGTTCTACGCTTGCCAGAGAAGAAAAAGGAAAAACTCAAGCCCAAGTGGGAGGGTCCCTTCATCATTGACGAAGTTCTCACTGGAGGAGCGTACCGCCTGTGGGATGCACCAGATAATCGCTTAGAGCCGAACCCATGGAACGCTGCCAGACTCCAAAGATTCTACGCCTAGAGCCAAACTCTTTGTTGGTCTTCTTCTCCCTTTTGTTTCCATTACTTTTTTCTCTCTTTCATTTTTTAGCTTTAAGCTCTCGTGCGGCTAAAACCGCGCACCCATGATGTACACATCCTTAAATATGTATGCCCATAATACCTGGGGGCTTCTTGTACAGAAGCTTATTCTTATTTTCTGGGCATCAAGCTCACCACATATGTGTCTTTTCCTCATATGTACCTTTTCTTCGCCATTATATGCATCGTTATGACTTAAGTTTTGGCCAAGCTGGGTTGCCTGGCTCCTGTGCTTATGCCCTATGTTCCCGTTTGTTTGGCTAGGGCATAAAGGGAGCACCTCTGCGATTATTACTGCCGGGTCATCCAGATGTGTACCTCAGACTGGGTGAAGCCGAAAGCTAGCGTTCTTAAGGGAATATTCGGTCAGCAAACTAAAGATGTTTTCACACAGATTACACTATGAACCCCCAGATGTCACGTATACTGCAATTTTTCAATCACAGTTCGGGCATGCACATTAACGCATGTTCACCCAGGGAAAGGAACCTTAATGGAACTATTCTCTCTGGAAGATGTTTCTCACAATTACAATGTAATATAACGTAGCTAGTCGGATACAACTTGTCTGTTCAAGCAACTATGACCCCTAAGCCTGGTTTCCACGCATACCTGATACATCCATTTTGCATCATGCTTTTATATCGATATTTATCGCATGATGGGTTTTTATTACACGTTATGTCACATTACTTATGGCTATTCTCTCTTATTTTACAAGGTTTACATAAGGAGGGAGAATGCCGGCAGCTTGAATTCAGGGCTGGAAAAGGAGCAAATATTGGAGACCTATTTTGCACAACTCCAAAAGTCCTGAAACTCCACGGAATATCTTATAATATATAATGAAAAATCCTTGCCAAAGATGAAGGCCAGGGGGCCCACACCCTGTCCACGAGGGTGGGGGCGCGCACCCCTAGGGCACGCCCCTACCTCGTGGGCCCCCTGGTGGCTCTCCGATGCCCATCTTATGCTATATGAGGTCTTTCGTCGAGGAAAAAACAAAAATCAACCTTTCGGGACGAAACTCCGCCGCCACGAGGCGGAACCTTGGCGGAACCAATCTAGGGCTCCGGCAGAGCTGTTCTGCCAGGGACACTTCCCTCCGGGAGGGGGAAATCATCACCATCGTCATCACCAATGCTCCTCTCAACGGGAGAGGGCAATCTCCATCAACATCTTCACCAACACCATCTCATCTCCAAACCCTAGTTCATCTCTTATATCCAATTCTTGTCTCTATGTCCGGGATTGGTGCTAGTAGATTGCTAGTAGTGTTGATTACTCCTTGTAGTTGATGCTAGTTGGTTTATTTGGTGGAAGATCATATGTTCAGATCCTTTATGCATATTATTACCCCTCTGATTATGAACATGAATATGATTTGTGAGTAGTTACATTTGTTCCTGAGGACACGGGAGAAGTCTTGCTATTAGTAGTCATGTGAATTTGGTATTTGTTCGATATTTTGATGAGATGTATGTTGTCTAGCCTCTAATGGTGTTATGTGAACGTCGACTACATAACACTTCACCATTATTTGGGCCTACAGAAAGGTATTGGGAAGTAATAAGTAGATGATGTGTTGCTAGAGTGACAGAAGCTTAAACCCTAGTTTATGCGTTTCTTCGTAAGGGGATGATTTGGATCCATATGTTTCATGTTATGGTTAGGTTTACCTTAATACTTTTGTTGTAGTTGCGGATGCTTGCAATAGAGGTTAATCATAAGTGGGATGCTTGTTCAAGTAAGAACAACACCCAAGCACCGGTCCACCCACATATCAAATTATCAAAGTACCGAACGCGAATCATATGAACGTGATGAAAACTAGCTTGACGATATTCCCATGTGTCCTCGGGAGCGCTTTTCCTTATATAAGAGTTTGTCCAGGCTTGTCCTTTGCTACAAAAAGGATTGGGCCACCTTGCTGCACTTTATTTAATTTTGTTACTTGTTGCTCGTTACAAATTATCTTATCACAAAACTATCTGTTACCACTTATTTCAGATTTGCAGAGAATACCTTGCTGAAAACCGCTTATCATTTCATTCGCTCCTCGTTGGGTTCGACACTCTTACTTATCGAAAGGACTACGATAGATCCCCTATACTTGTGGGTCATCAAGACTCTTTTCTGGCGCCGTTGCCGTGGAGTGAAGCGCCTTTGGTAGGTGGAATTTGGTAACGAAAAATGTATATAGTGTGCTGAAATTTACTGTCACTTGTTACTATGGAAAGTAATCCTCTGAGGGGCTTGTTCGGGGTATCTTCACCCCGTCTAGTAGAGCAAAGAGTTGCTCCTCAACCTACTGAACCTACTAATTATGTAAATGTTCCCTTTGAATTTCCTTCGGGTATGATAGAAAAACTACTAGCTAATCTTGATGAGCACCTAATATGTGTGGATGAAGTTTGTGGATTATTTAAGCTTGCAGGTATACCCGATGGTGTTGCTAAGAAGAAGGTCTTCCCTTTATCTTTGAAGGGAGATGCATTGACATGGTATAGGCTTTGTGATGATGCGAGATCATGGAACTATAGAAGATTGAAATTGGAATTTCATCAAAAGTATTATCCTATGCATCTTGTTCATCATGATCGCAATTATATATATAATTTTTGGCCTCGCGAAGGAGAAATCATCGCTCAAGCTTGGGGGAGGCTTAAATCAATGTTATATTCATGCCCCAATCATGAGCTCCCACGAGAAACAATTATTCAAAATCTTTATGCTCGGCTTTCTGAAAACAATCGCACCATGCTCGATACTTCTTGTGCTGGCTCTTTTATGATGAAGACTATTGAATTTAAATGGGATTTATTGGATAGAATTAAACGCAACTCTAAAGATTGGGACCTCGACGAAGGTAAGGAGTCAGGTATGACACCTAAGTTTGATTGTGTTGAATCTTTTATGGATACCGATATTTTCCGTAAGTTTAGCACTAAATACGGACTTGACTCTGAGATAGTAGCTTCTTTCTGTGAATATTTTGCTACTTATGTTGATCTCCCCAAGGAGAAGTGGTTTAAATATCATCCTCCCATAGAAGTAAAAGTAGTTGCACCTATTAAAGTTGAAGAAAAGATTGCCACTTATAATTATCCTATTGTTCCTACTTCTTATGTTGAGAAACCACCTTTCCCTGTTAGAATGAAGGATCATGCTAAAGCTTCAACTGTGGTTCGTAAAAGTAATATTAGAACTTATACACCTCCTGAGCAAGTTAAAGTAGAACCTAATATTGCTATTGTTAAAGATCTCTTGTCTGATAATACTGATGGGCATGTTATTCAATTTTGCGGTGAATCTGCTAGAATTGCTAAACCTTGTGCTAAAGATAAACATAGACATGTGGTAGGCGTGCCTGTTATTTCTGTCAAAATAGGAGATCATTGTTATCATGGCTCATGTGATATGGGTGCTAGTGCTAGTGTTATACCCATTACCTTATATGAAGAAATTAAGCATGAAATTGCACCTGCTGAGATAGAAGATATTGATGTCACAATTAAACTTGCCAATAGAGATACTATATCACCAGTAGGAATTGTTAGAGATGTTGAAGTCTTGTGTGGGAAAACTAAATATCCTGCTGATTTTCTTGTTCTTAGTTCCCCACAAGATAGCTTTTGTCCCATTATATTTGGTAGACCCTCCTTGAACACTGTTAATGCTAAGATAGACTGCAAAAAGAATGTTGTTACTATTGGCTTGGATGATATGGTTCATGAGTTTAATTTCTCTAAATTTAGTAAACAACATCGTGAAGAAGAATTACCTAGTAAGGATGAAATTATTGGTCTTGCTTCTATTGTCGTACCTCCTAGTGATCCTTTAGAACATTATTTGCTAGACCATGAAAATGATATGTTCATGAATGAAAGAAGGGAAATAGATGAAATATTGTTTAAGCAGGAACCTATTCTGAAACACAATTTGCCCGTTGAAATCTTAGGGGATCCCCCTCCACCCAAGGGTGATCCCGTGTTTGAGCTTAAACCGTTGCCTGATAATATTAAATATGCTTATCTTGATGAAAAGAAGATATATCCTGTTATTATCAGTGCTAACCTTTCAGAGCATGAACAAGAAAGATTATTGAAAACTTTGAAGAAGCACTGTGCTGCTATTGGATATACTCTTGATGATCTTAAGGGCATTAGTCCCACTCTATGTCAACATAAAATAAATTTGGAAGAGGATGCCAAACCAGTTCGTGATCCTCAACGACGTCTGAATCCTAAAATGAAAGAAGTGGTAAGAAAAGAAATACTCAAGCTTATGGAGGCAGGTATAATTTATCCCATTGCTGATAGTCAGTGGGTAAGTCCTGTCCATTGTGTCCCTAAGAAGGGAGGTATTACTGTTGTTCCTAATGATAAAGATGAATTGATTCCACAAAGAGTTATTACAGGCTATAGGATGGTAATTGATTTCCGCAAATTAAATAAGGCTACTAAGAAAGATCATTACCCCTTACCTTTTATTGATCAAATGCTAGAAAGATTATGCAAACATACACATTATTGCTTTCTAGATGGTTATTCTGGGTTCTCTCAAATACCTGTGTCAGCTAAAGATCAATCAAAGACCACTTTTACATGCCCTTTTGGTACTTTTGCTTATAGACGTATGCCTTTTGGTTTATGTAATGCACCTGCTACCTTTCAAAGATGCATGATGGCTATATTCTCTGACTTTTGTGAAAAGATTTGTGAAGTTTTCGTGGACGACTTTTCCGTCTATGGATCTTCTTTTGATGATTGCTTGAGCAATCTTGATCGAGTTTTGCAGAGATGTAATCTTGTCTTGAATTGGGAAAAGTGCCACTTTATGGTTAATGAAGGTATTGTCTTGGGGCATAAAGTTTCTGAAAGAGGCATTGAAGTTAATAAAGCCAAGGTTGATGCTATTGAAAAGATGCCATGTCCCAAGGACATCAAAGGTATAAGAAGTTTCCTTTGTCACGCCGGATTTTATAGGAGGTTCATTAAGGACTTCTCAAAAGTTTCTCGGCCTCTGACTAATTTATTACAAAAAGATATACCATTTGTCTTTGATGATGATTGTGTAGAAGCATTTGAAATACTTAAGAAAGCATTGGTCTCTGCACCTATTGTCCAGCCACCTGATTGGGACTTACCCTTTGAAATTATGTGTGATGCTAGTGATTATGCTGTGGGTGCTGTTCTAGGGCAAAGAGTTGATAAGAAATTAAATGTTATTCATTATGCTAGTAAGACTCTAGACAATGCTCAAAGAAATTATGCTACTACTGAAAAAGAATTCTTAGCGGTTGTATTTGCTTGTGATAAGTTCAGACCTTATATTGTTGATTCTAAAGTAACTATTCACACTGATCGTGCTGCTATTAAATACCTTATGGAAAAGAAAGATGCCAAACCTAGACTTATTAGATGGGTTCTCTTGCTACAAGAATTTGATTTGCATATTGTTGATAGAAAAGGAGCTGAGAACCCCGTTGCAGACAACTTGCCTAGGTTAGAAAATGTTCTTGATGACCCACTACCTATTAATGATAGCTTTCCCGATGAACAATTAAATGTCATAAATACCTGTCGTAGTACTCCATGGTATGCTGATTATGCTAATTATATTGTTGCTAAATTCATACCACCTAGTTTCACATACCAGCAAAAGAAAAAGTTCTTCTATGATTTGAGACATTACTTTTGGGATGACCCACATCTTTATAAAGAAGGAGTAGATGGTGTTATTAGACGTTGTGTACCTGAGCATGAACAGGAACATATACTACACAAGTGTCACTCCGAAGCTTATGGAGGACACCACGCTGGAGATAGAACTGCACATAAGGTATTGCAATCCGGTTTTTATTGGCCTACTCTCTTCAAGGATGCCCGTAAGTTTGTCTTATCATGTGATGAATGTCAAAGAATTGGTAATATTAGTAGACGTCAAGAAATGCCTATGAATTATTCTCTCGTTATTGAACCATTTGATGTTTGGGGCTTTGATTATATGGGACCTTTTCCTGCCTCTAATGGATATACACATATTTTAGTTGATGTTGATTACGTTACTAAGTGGGTAGAAGCTATTCCAACTAGTAGTGCTGATCATAACACTTCTGTTAAAATGCTTAAAGAAGTTATTTTCCAAGGTTTGGAGTCCCTAGATATTTAATGACTGATGGTGGTTCACATTTTATTCATGGTGCTTTCCGTAAAATGCTTGCTAAGTATGACGTTAATCATAGAATTGCATCTCCTTATCACCCACAGTCTAGTGATCAAGTAGAATTGAGTAATAGAGAACTCAAATTAATTTTGCAAAAGACGGTCAATAGGTCTAGAAAGAATTGGTCAATAGGTCTAGAAAATATCACTACCCATATGAATGCACAATCATAAACACACCAATCATTTATTCAATCAACTCAAACATGGTTCAATCTCGGATTACAAATTCTCACGACTAATCGAAAATAACGGCCTAACTAATCGATGGAAAAATAAAATAACATGGCGGTCGACTAAATGTATTCATCAATTATCCTTGCGTCCTCTGGTGCGGCGTCCTCCGGTGTGACGTCCTCTGATATGGCGCCTCCTCTTGCGGCTTTCTTCAGTGGAGCTCTCTTCATAATCCAGGTCATTGCTCACGAGAGGTCCGTCATCTCCACTCGGAAAAAGGTCCTCTCCCAAGTCCATCTTCTCCTCTAATGCGGCAACATCCATCTTCAGCTTGTCGACTCTCTCCATGAAATCCTTGATTTCTTCTTCATGGTCAAGGAAGTCTGCGTGTGCTTTCTCCTCCAGTTCCAGTTCACGGAACAACAGCCTCCTGTGTACCTTGAAGTTCTGGCGATCTGGATCTCCGTTTCTGAGGAGACACTCCAAGTCTTGGACATATGAGAGAATGGAGTCGTCCTCCACAGTGTATGATATCTCCATTCCTAGCTCTGCGAGAACTCATGGCGAGTCTCGATGGGTCGAGCTCGGCCTGTACTCTTCTCGGAGATGTCCAAGTGCACGATAAATCGCCATGTCTCTTCCGAGGATCCAATTGAAATCAGTAAACTCAAAGTCAATGGGCTCAAATGTCCTCCAAGGTCCTCCTGGAATGTGCACCTCAATCCTGTGGCGGGTATCCGTCGGAAGTGCATTGGTAGGCTTCCGGTGATCGAGGGCGAGCAATCTTCAGCTTCTTCACGATCTGAACCAGCTTCTTGCCGAGAGGCATCGTCTCATCTGGTGGCAAAACTTGATGCGTAACTGGGTGAACTCGGCGGCCATCTAGAATGTTGAAAATCGGAGAAGTCGAAAATGAACAGGGAGAATTACGGAATGATAAGGACATAAAATAAATAGTCTCTTCCTATGGCTTTCCGATCCTAGGGGTTACGTCCTACGGTCAGCGTGTGCTCTGAATACCATCTCTGTAGCGACCCGACCCAAAATCGGTCAAGTCTCTGTGTAGCTGTACCATCCCAAGATCATGCTGGCACACACAATACATTGATGAAATAATCAAAGTTCAATCACACCTAAACTTATTACACGATTCTCATATCGAGTCTTTATTACAATAGAATAAATTCGGCCGAAGGCCAACTCATGAGAAATAAACTAAATAAAGCTGCGGAAGCGTAGAAGAATAGTGAGTCCATCCGACTCCATAGGGCAATCGCCAAGCGTGGATCGTAGCCTCACTCCTGATCGGAATACTCCTCTGCAACATAAGACGTTGCAGCCGTGTAGGTCAGCATTTTGAATATGCTGGCAAGTCATGAAGAGAGAATAACAATAAAAATTACTAACACTATATGCAATTTGGCTGTGGGGCTCTAAGTTTCATTGTTTTTGCGAAAAAGCCAGTTTTTTCCTACAATAAGGACTTGTTTGCAAATACTACAAAATGTTGGTAGTTATTGAGATGGTTCCGCCAACCAATGTCTCATTCCCAATTATTAAATAATAACCCCCTCAATTAATTTATTAAGTTTGGTGTTGAGATATCCGAAATACTCCAAGTTCCAGAGGCTCAAATTGTCCGTAACCGGGGACACGGCTAACTGATTAGATCTTCGCTCTGCAGAGGTTTGCGCACTTTACCCGCAAGATTCGTTCCCTCCTTTTAAGTCTTCGCACTTCATGGTGTTTGAAGACTGGACGAACGCAAACAGGTCTTCCGAAGAGTTCCTCCGCCACCGCAGTACCCATCCAATCCTACCATTCTTCTACATCTCGTAGCACCGTCCGCCAGAGTCACAACTAGGGTTGACCAAGCCGAGCCCATAATGGCTTGCGGCTGCACGTAAGCTTCCGTTAATGGGGTATCCATCCGTCTCTTCGTGGCTGGGTGAAGCTTTCCGCAACATGTCATGGCGCTTCAAGCATGCATCCCGCCAACCACCGGTTTTCTCCGGTGCCGTCAACCGCCCTCCACCCAAGAGTGAATTTTGAAGTCCATCTTGAGCTTGAAGTCATGGGGTTGTCATCATCTTGACTCTCACATCTCCCTTATGAAACACTCAACCAACCCGTCTCGAGCATAGCAAAATAAACTACTTCGTCCGGCAATGGTAATAAGGGAATTGGGTTCATCCTACCTCATGATACTACTCAAGAACATAACTTCAAATTCTCCTACTGCATGCATGGTGGGGAGGTATAATTTCTAATGCAATAAAATCATAGGTATTGTAAAAGAAAACATGATCAATGACTTGCCTTGCTGACGATCTTCGAAAGCTAGGGACTCGTGGTAGCAAGCTTCGCACTCCGGAAATTCTACCGAAACAAACAACAATCATATAAGCATAAGAGCATAAAATCAATTTACTTAACAGCCTGCTAACATAACACACAAAAACAATTGAACCAAACCCAAAGAAAACTCGAAGAAATCCAAATCAATGTTTTCACCACATCAAACAACAACCAAGAAAATAGTTTTACACAACCAAATTTTTCTTAACAGAACCTAAGCATGGGTTTTTGCTAACTAACAGAAAAGAAAACATAATGCAACTAGGAGCAAAAAGAATCACATTAAAAGCTATTATGGAACTCCTATTATGCTTATAACAATCCTAGCAAGGAAAAATAAAATAAAAACTTTATTTATTGTAAATAAAAGTTCATGTTCTAAAGTTACGAAACTAACCTAAAATAAACTATCACATAGGAAAAATAAAATTATTTGCTATATGAAACAATAGGAAAACAACAGCTAGTTAAATAAATAAGAACCACATGATTTTGATTAAAACTATTTTTTTATTAAATATAAAATGCCCAAATAAATTCCTACGGTTAGGCAAGGTCAAAATAAAGTAGTGACAAAAGAATCACTAAAATAAAATAATTCCAACTCACTTTATAGCAGAATTACTAATCTGTCTAAATCTAAAATAAAACAATTTCTAATAATTTTAACATGACTAAACATATTTTCTACAGAAACTACAACAAATTTGCAAACTAACAAAAAAGAATCAATAAAAATATTAAGTAGATTAAAAGATATGGATTTTACAAAACTGAAACTATTCTGTTAAAAACAGAAACGAAAAAATTAACTAAAAAGAAATCTGGCGCTTAATGGGCCTATCTAACGCATCGGCGTAATATAACTAAAATACGCCGAGAAATAAATCGCTTGGGCGGTCTAAACTAAACCTAACTAAACCGGAATAAACCGGAACTAAAACCGGTCTATTAAAAAACATACCCTCCGCTAATCTAATCTACACCTAGGATTTAGATCGAGCAGCGGCGGGGTCTCGAGTGGCTTACCGTGGTGGCGGCGCTTGGCGATGGTCGACGGCGGCTCGGGCGACGACGGTCGCGGGGCTCCGTGGTCGGGGACGACGGCGGAGACCTCCAGCGAATCTTGGCGGAGCGAGGGGAGTGGATGGTGGAGCCGAGAAGCTCGAGGGGTTGGAGGTGGCGGTGGGCGGCAATGGCGCGGCGGGCACTCGGGCTCCGGCGACGGATTCAAGCGAGCGAGGGGTTGGCGAGGGGAAAGCGGGGAACAGGTCGAGGGTGGGGTTTATATAGAAGTCGACTTGGGCGAGGGGGATCGGGCGAGGGATCCGGATCCTTGAGATTCCGGCGGCGCGCGCGGTGGTTGGCGTGGAGAGGAAGAAGGGGTGGGGTCGGGTGACGGGCGTGAGAGGAGGCATTTGGTGCGTCGGCTCGGGCGTGGGCGGCTCGGGCGCTAGCTGGGCTGCGCTGGTGGCTGCTCTTGCTGGCTGCGCTCGCCCATTGGTGGGCCGCCTAGGTCTTGGTGGGCAGTTGGCTGGTGGCGCTGGGTCTCTTTTCCTTTTTTTGAAATAGAGAGAGAGTAATATATTAGATATATATATATATATATATATATATATGGGACATATATATATCAAAATGATCAGGAATATTCCTATAATTTGAACATTTTCCAGGGCAAAACTCAAACTAAAAAAAACATTTTTCTAAAATCCCAAATAAAATCAAAATTTGAATTCAAACTTTTTGGCAGGGTTTTTCATTTGACATATTTGGAGTGTCATGTTTACTCCTCTCATACTTTTTCTCAAGTATTTGTCAGGCATTGATTGGAAATAAATTTCAACTGCCAATTCAAATTCAAATTCCAACAACTCAAAATCTTCTGAAACTTCAAACGTCACTCAATTTCAAACAATATGCATAGATGCTTAGCTATAATTGTAAAACATTCCAAATGGGAAATTTGGGATGTTACAATATCTGAGATAAAGTATGTTGTCATGGATCCTCTAACATGTTGAGCTTGCCTTTCCCCCTCATGCTAGCCAAATTCTCAGCACCAAGTAGAAATACTACTTGTGCTTCCAAATACCCTTAAACCAGTTTTTCCATGAGAGTCCACCATATCTAACTATGGATTGAGTAAGATCCTTCAAGTAAGTTGTCATTGGTGCAAAGCAATAAAAATTTCTCTAAATATGTATGATTGATTGGTGTGGGAGAAATAAGCTTTATACGATCTTGTGAGGTGGAAGTAATAAAAGCGACGGACTGCATAATAAAGGTTCATATCACAAGGGGCAATATAAGGTGACGTTCTTTCGCATTGAGATTTTATGCATCCAACCATAAAAGCGCATGGCAACCTCTGCTTCCCTCTGCGAAGGGCCTATCTTTTATTATTATCTTCTACCTTATGCAAGAGTCACGGTGATCTTCACCTTTCCTTTTTCATTTTATCCTTTGGCAAGCCCAGCATGTTGGAAAGAACCTGATATATATATATCTAATTGGATGTAGGGGAGCATGAGTTATTATTGTTGACATTACCCTTGAGGTGTATGGTTGTGGGGCAAAACTATAAGCCCCTATCTTTCTCTGTGTCCGATTAAAACTTCATAACCACAAGTATTGCGTGAGTTTTAGCAATTATGGAGGACTAAATGATAGTTGAGTATGTGGACTTGCTTTTAAGCTCTGACATAGACTCTTTCTGATGTTATGATAAATTGCAATTGCTTCAATGACCGAGATTATAGTTTGTTGGTTCTCAATAAAGTTTATGATTCGTACTCTGCATTGTGAATGGATTATTACTTGAACATAAGAAATCATATGACAAAATCTATATATGTTGCTGTTATAAGAATAATCATGATGCCTTCATGTCCGTATTTTATTTTTATCGACGCCTCTACCTATTTATAGTTATCGGCTTCCGCTTGAGGACAAGCGAGGTCTAAGCTTGGGGGAGTTGATACGTCCATTTTGCATCATGCTTTTATATCAATATTTATCGCATTATGGGCTGTTATTACACGTTATGTCACATTACTTATGGCTATTCTCTCTTATTTTACAAGGTTTACATAAGGAGGGAGAATGCGGCAGGCTGGAATTCGTATGGAAAAGGAGCAAATATTAGAGACCTATTCTGCACAACTCCAAAAGTCCTGAAACTCCACGGAATATCTTATAATAAATAATGAAAAATCCTTGCCAAAGATGAATGCCAGGGGGGCCCACACCGTGTCCACGAGGGTGGGGGGCGCCCCCCTAGGTCGCGCCCCCCTACCTCGTGGGCCCCCTGGTGGCTCTCCGATGCCCATCTTCTGCTATATGAGGTCTTTCGTTGAGGAAAAAACAAAAAGCAACCTTTCGGGATGAAACTCCGCCGCCACGAGGCGAAACCTTGGCGGAACCAATCTAGGGCTCCGGCAGAGCTGTTCTGCGGGGGACACTTCCCTCCGGGAGGGGGAAATCATCACCATCATCATCACCAACGCTCCTCTCATCGGGAGAGGGCAATCTCCATCAACATCTTCACCAGCACCATCTCATCTCCAAACCCTAGTTCATCTCTTGTATCCAATTCTTGTCTCTAAGTCCGGGATTGGTGCTAGTAGGTTGCTAGTAGTGTTGGTTACTCCTTGTAGTTGATGCTAGTTGGTTTATTTGGTGGAAGATCACACTACAAGAAAAATACACTTCCGTGATGATACGTGTTTGTCACAGTAGGTCACTTTTTTGTCATGCATGTACATCCATGACAAATTTACGACATAATCAAGATAGTCATACCTGTGCTGTCATAGAAGTGTTCCATGACATTACCAAAATTATCATCCCGGAACTGTCCACTTCCATGACGATAAATCGCGCATCACAGAAGTCCTTTCGTCAAGGGTGACCGACACGTGGCATCCACCGTAACGGAACGCCGTTAAGCTATCGGGTCGGGTTTTGGATCCGATAACCCGTTAACAGCCCCGACCAATGGGAAATTTCCACGTGTAAAATTCTTATTGGCTGGACGAAACACATGTCAGCTCGTCAGTGGGTCAGATAGGTGCCTATGATATGTCGACATGTGGCACGACCCAACAGTGGCCCATTTAGCTTACAAAGCCGGCCCGTTTGACTTGGTCAAAAGTTAACGGGCTGGCGCCCATGAAAAGCCTGTTAACGGTCTCTTCGCAAATAGCCCATTTTACGGCCAGTTAACTCACGGCCCGTTAGGCCCTAAAGGAAATCGGCCCAATAACGTCATGTGGGCCGTCGAATATAATACCAGCCCATTTCACTTTCGGCCCATGTATGGCCCACGACGTCTTTCGACCCATATGAGGCCTTCGTATCTTTCGGCCCATTACAGGCCCACGGTGAGTCTAGCCCATAATGAACAATAATTTTCTTTATACCCGTTAACGGCCCGTGATTTACATGGGCCGTTTCCAGCCCGTGTTAGCTTTCGGCCTATTAACGGCCCATACGTTCTTGGGCTCCTTTTCGGCCCTCGATTACTTCCGGCCCGTTACTGGCCTGTTCCCCTAATGGGCCAAATTCGGCCCATGGCAAGAGTTGGCCCGTTACTGGCCTGTTCCACTAATGGGCCAAATTCGGCCCATGGCAAGAGTCGGCCCGTTACTGGCCTGTTACCCTAATGGGCCAAATTCGGCCCATGGCAAGAGTCGGCCCGTTTCTGGCCTGTTAACCCGTTGCGCCGTTTCCAGCCCGTCCTATATTCTGGCCCATTAACGACCCATTATGCCTGTGACAGAATTAAGCCTTTGTTGTCCTACGGCCTGTTAACGGTCTGTTACCGTGTTGGGCCCATACCAATTACGCCCGATTATGGCCCATGTAGACACATTTATCAGACGGCCCGAGGCCCACGATTACAGGCCCATTTATCGACGGCCCGTAGGAGACCCATGGATCCTACGACCCGTATATGGCCCATGGTAGTTGCGGCCACTAGCAAACTAGGGAAAAAGAAGACTAGGAAATAAATAAGGCCGAAACTAACGCTAGGCTATTAAGGCGATTGCACAGATTACATCCACTCGGATCCAAGATCGCCACCAGTGCAAATATAGGGAACACCCTACACTATACACAAATGGCTTGCTTTTTCTTCAGGCGGTGGCTGCACGTTAAGAATACATTTTGTATCGCACCAAAACAAATTACAACTATATAACAAAAGGAAGGTTGGCATAAAACTTAATAGTCTAGCAAATAAATGCACCACCAGAAGTTCAGAAGCTCAGTTCATTTGACCTGACTGTTATGTTTTCATGCTGTGTTGTCCGATGGAGCACCATAACCCTCGCCTTCATTTCCCCTAGGCTCCTGAACAACATAGCAAATGTCTGATAGTCTGGTTTCAAAAACATGCATATCTTGACGACAATGAGCAATGTTTCTCCTTGTTTCATAAAGGGTCTCTGTTAGGGAATGTACTTGTGTTTGGAGCGCAGATACAATATTGCTTTGAGATTGCATATCTTGATCATGAGGCAGTTTGGACGATATTGCCTTAACAACCAACCCAGTATTACGTAGGAACGTGCTTTTGGCACTGTTAGTGGACAGGTACTGACCCACTGCAGCAAGAGCTGACATTGCGGTTATAGTTGCCTCGCCACCTTTAGAAGGTGGCGGTTCCACCATTTTTTCCATAGCTCGCTGAAAAGTTGAGGTTTTACATTAGTAGTACCAGAACAGAAGATATTAAGGAGGCAGCAAAACCAAACAAAATATCTTTGGTCTATATACAGAACTTACTCTGGCGAACCCATGTAAAATATTAGTTGTATTTTATTGCAAAGTACATAATAAAACCAGGTTCCAAACATATGACCATGTACCATCGCTAATGTATTGTCTATTTCTTCACATTGTATTGAGGGCTAAGGATGAAGAGACGAAGTTTATAATACGGTAAGTGTCGGCGTTCTAGGAACGAGGGTACCCAGACTTGCCTGCCTGCGGCCTGCGGCGTGACTCAAGGGGTGGCCCAACACGGCCCATCTTCATCGGCACAAGCTCAAGACCCTCGCGAGGGGCCAAGCCTCGCGGGTCGAACAACAGGAAGCTTCCTCAGGCACGGCCTCATCAGGCTGGCTCGTGAGGAGGCGGAGAGATCAAGGCGGGGTACCTCACGAGGTGCCCATGACGCAAGCCATGACGACCAAGGGCGCCAGGCGGACGGCAGCCCGCTCAGTGTCCTCCTTTCCTCTTTGGTGCGAAGGGAGCAAGCGTAGGCAAGAGTATCAAGCAAAGGCATCCGTTTTGGTGCAACAAGACCAAGACCGTCGCAACGGCAGGAAGGAAATCATCGTGGAGCCCAAGCCGGCGTCACCACCAGAGCCTTTGATAGGCGAGGACCAACTTTAGTCAGGATAAGTGTAGTAGATGTTCCCCTTCAAAATGGCCAATTGTTGGCGCCCTTCCCGCTCAATATTTGGGAAGAGGCCCAGGGCCTTTGCCTATAAATAGGACTAGCCACCCACAGGGTAGAGGGAGAGGATCCAGCACCTTGAATCAGCAGAGAGAGAGTGACTGAACTCCCCCTAGCAGTTCATCGCACCAGCCAAGAATGACCCTCATGAGGCTGTTCTTCCTTGTATTGTTCATCATCAGCCCAAGAGGCAATCCACCACACCACACACTGGAGTAGGGTGTTACACCACAATGGTGGCCCAAACCAGTATAAACCTTGTGTCTCTTGTGTTGTTCCTTTCATAGTTTAGATCCTAGCGAGGCGGCGAGGTGCAGGTAGGTAGAGGGCGAGATCTCCGCGCGCACCCCAGTGTTCGAACCTAAAAGTACTGCCGGAACCCGAAATCCGACATTTGGCGCGCCCGTAGGTGCGCGGAATCCACCTTCGCCGCTTGGCCCCGTCGCATCGTCATCATCATGTCCGCGACCAGAGGCTAACCCGATCCTCGGGCGGCTGGCCCGCCCACGCAGAGCCGCTTCGCCCAGGCGACCCATGCCCAGGCAGCTCGCGTTCCGCAGGGCTGCGCAGCAGCGGGCGACGCAAACAATCAACGACAGCTCTCACGCCCTGCGGCGGCGCGGTCGGCGGCGAGGGCCTCCAACCACGCCATGCCACGGCCGTACACCGATGGGATCGAGCGAACTCAAGGGCAGCGCCACGGTGGCCCGAGAGCTACCGCAATGCATCGCCGGAGGCGGCCGTGGCGTCTTTGCTAAGCGGTGGCGAGCTCTGGCTTCGCCGCGCCGGGGCTCACCCTTCGCACCCAACTCCCACCTCAGGTCCAGGGCGGCCCACGCGGAGGTTCCACGCACGCCCGCGCAGCTGCAAGCGGACTCCAAGGCCACCCCAACGCCAGCCAGGCCATCAGCACCCGGCCAGCAGCGGCGCTGCCTCCGCCTCCGGCCAGCGAAGAAGGACTCGCCACGACCCACAGCCCCAGTGGGCCACCGCGCTACCACCCCCAGGTGGGCGCCTCAAGCAGAACTGCGTGGCACACGGAGCACTATGGCGCAGCCTTCGGGATGGCGGCCCCAGAAGAGTACGTGCCACACATGATGGACCAAGGGCACACGCATGAGGACGAACAAGGCTCGCTCCTCGGCCCAAGCTAGGGGGACGAGGCACCAGAAGCTGAGCTCTTCCAGGAGCCCCGGGAAGGCCCCGTCGGCCACACTAGAAGCGACGATTATCGGGTACCGCTAATTCCTCAGGAGCAGGCATACGCTAACCATGGATCGCAGGAGGTGCAGGTCACCACAGCGGGCGGCTTCCCTACTCCAGAAGTTTCCTACCCCTCAGGAGGAGGGCGTCGGGGGCTGCAGGAGAGGGGCCGAGATCTGGCATCACCACCGCAGCGTTCGGAGCAAGGCGTCCTCAGGAGGTAGGCCCTCTGCTGGGGAGGTGCCTCAGGGCCTGCCCCTGGCAGAGGACCCGTGGTCGTCGGGGGAACCGCTGGCGACCGCTCTACCCCATCGGCGGCGTCCTGGTTTCCGGTCGTCGTCGGTGGCACTAGAGTGTGGCGCAAGGCGGGGCCCTCGTCTGGCGATATGAAGCAAGGCCGGTACCTGTGAAGAAGGCCCAAGCTGTGAAGCTTCGCTGCCCGTGACACTCTCATGTAATAATGAGTGGGCTGTACACCCCGAGTCTCGGGGTGCCGCCTCGAGCCACAGGGCTCCCTCCCACGCCCAGTGGCAGCACTTAGCTCCGCGCTGGTGAGAAGACGTCCAAGACTAGACTAGGTGCCGGACGCGGCCTTTTTCTGCTTTCATTGCTTTTTCCCTTGGCTGTCGTTTTCCCCTGTTGGATTTGAGCGTGAGATTTGCGTGTGTCCGGGGAAGGGGTGTTTGGTCTCTTTCGAGCAATCTCTGGCGTTCTGGTTAGCACTTTGCCTCAGCTGCCTCCCCTCGTGAGCCCCTCGCGAGCCGGGTCAGGCCTAGCTTGCGTGCAGCCCAGACTGCCGTCGCCGCGCCCTCTCAGGAGGTTTTTATTGCAGGTCCTATGGGCTCGATCAGGAGACACTCGAGACACTGCAGCCCTCCGCAGGCTATCTCAAGGCCCACGCGGGTCGAAGGTAAACTAGCTAGCCAGCTCGTCGCAAAGCCAGCCACTTGGCGCAGGCGTATGGGTGATATCGCACCTACTAATACGCTGAACAAAAGTTTTTACATGAGGGGTTCCCCCTCCCAAAATGCTCTTGCAACCTTCAGGGCAAAGCCCGAACTCTATCTGCGCAGGGTAAGAAAGCAGGGACAACACACGATCAGTCGGATAAATCCCCTAATGCATCCTCAGGGGCACCTCCTGAATCGTCGCTGGCGTTGCTGGCCTCGCCATCGCTCTCCGCGTTGCCGTCAGTGGCGTCAGGGCCGTTCACCACGCCACCTTCATCAGCAGCCACGACCACGCCATCGTTATCAGAAGCGAAGGCCCTGACGAGGGCATCCACGTTGTCTTCCACCCAGTGCGCCAGGTCGTCTCGGACGGCCTGGGGTACTGGGGCGATGGCGGCGTCAAAGTCGAAGTTGGAGTCCATGTTTCGAAGATGGCTGAAGACACGAGAAAAGGCACGCCCGAGCAGGGCGTGGCTCCTCTCACCACCAACCTGTTGGCTCTGACCGATCGCACCTCCAGCTGCGTCACCGCGTCGGTGAAGAACTGAAGGTTGCCAGCATAGTTGACTGCGTGGGGCTCGCCGACGGCCGCCTCTCAGATGTTACCCAAGGCTGTGTTGGCTCTCTCCCGGAGCGTGGTGATCATGGGGCCATGCTCGTGCTCCAGGATCCGCCGCTGGCGTATCTCGTCCTCGTTCTGCCGCGCAACGGCCTCGGCCTCGTCCACCCGTTGACGGAGAAGAAGCGCCTCAGCGCGGGAGGTAGTCAGCTCCTCCTGCGCCACGCCAAGGGTGGCCCAAGAAGCATCGGCCCGCCGCGTCACTTCATCCAGCTTGGTCCTCAGGGCGGCGGTCCTGCCTTCAGCCTTGACCCGGATCAACCCCAGCCTCTCCTCGAACTCGCGCTCAAGGTTCAAGCGGGTCGTCGCCACCCGGCGTCCAACCTCTTCCAGGACGCGGGCTTCCCGCGCAGCAACGTCATCCTCCGCCTGCGTCACCAAGCGCTCCCTCGTCTCCATACGCTCAAGATCGCGTGCGCGTTCGGCAGCTTCCAGCGTCAGTGCCTCCTCACGCCTCTGGAGCTCTGCCTGGTCGACCGAAGCCACCTTCATCGACGCAAGGGCCGCCTCACGCAGCTCCACCTGCTGCTCCAGGGAATGGCACCGGGCCTGGAGTTCCCGCGCCCGCTCCTCCGCCGCCTCACGCCGCCGGTCAGCCTCTCGGGCCTCCTCAACGACCCGGGAACGGGCCTCCCGAGAGGCCGCCAGCGACGCCTCGGCTTCCTCATTGTCGAGGTCACGCTGGTGGCGCGCGAGGGCAACAGCCGCCTTCAGCTTGCGCCTCTCTTCAGCCAGGCGCAGGCCCTCAGCCTCAAGGCGCGCGTCTTCGTCAGCGAGCTCTTCACCAAGCAGGCTCACCGTGTCAGCCGCCCTCCGAAGAAACCCTTGGCAAAGAGTGCGACGCTCACGGGCGCGCTCGAGCACGTCTTCTGCGCCGTCATCCACCCCAAGTAAGCGCGGAGGGCCACGAATCAGCGCTCCCCCTCTGGGCAGGGGGCTGGGGGCTGGCACCCTCACGATGGCCGAGCACGCCTCGCCAGAAGCCCGACCTGGAGCCAGCCCATCCCCAAATGAAGAGCGCAGGGCTGACCTCAGCCAATCGCCATCCATGACCAGACGAGAAGCCCGAGGCAGGCTGGCTATGCCTCGAGAAGGCTCGCGAAGGAGGGTCACGAGGCGCGCAGAACCGCGATGCGCCACAGGATGACTCACCTCTCCGACCGGCCTCACCACAAGGGCTCTGCTTGAGCTCGGAGCGCTCGAAGACGGTGGAGAGGGCGAAGCCTGGGGGGATGGCTCCTACAGAGCAAGGATCAGCCAAAGCAAGAGGAGGATCAGGAGCTAGGAAAGGGGAAGGCTTACTCATCAATGGCGAAATACTTCCTGCGCTTCAGCAGGCGACAAGGGTAATAGTCACCCAAGGCCTCCCTTCTCTTCCAGAGAGCCTCGAAGTCCACGCGGAAGCGGCCCAGGAGTTGAGCGCAGGGGTCAGCCTGCGACGAGGAAGAAGCATCGAGGTGACCAGCGTCAGGGGCGTCGTCCTGATGCACGCCGCCGGTCGCCCCACCAAGAAGGGTAGCTGGGGCCTCAGGGGCCTCAACCACGGGCGCCGCGGGCAGCGGCTCAACGCCTCCAGCCGCAGCAGTACGACCCTCAGGAGGTGCCCCCTCAGGAGTGTTGCCTGGCATCGTCATCCCGGCGGGGGCCCCCCTCAGCCTCCAGCGGCCCGTGCCTCCCTGCTCTGCCACTCGAGGAAGGACTGCCGTGGGCGACTGGAAGGGCAGTCCCCACCACTGGGTTCTCGCGAGGCCCCAGGAGGCCAGCGGGGCGCAGCCCCCATTCGTCGAAGCCGGGAATATGATTCACAAAGTCGCCCCTATTCGAGCAAAAGTACAGCAAAGCCCCACCTTGCCGGATGCTGCCGGGGGAAGGGTCCCCATTCAAGACCAAGAGCACCTTCCTCAGCGCTTCAGGTGTCAGGTCCTCCTCCTGGAGCCTCATGCGATCCCCATGCCCGCCGAAGGCCCACATCCGGTGGGAGTGACGCTGGAGAGGGGCAATGCAGCATAGCAGGAACTCCTTCACCACCTTGGGCGCCATCACGTCGAGCGCCCTCGAGAACCGAGCGGCAGCGCTAGATTTAAGACGAGCCGGGGGCTCGTGAGCGTCTCCTGGCCCCAGCCTGAATTGGGGAGAGCGGGAGATGTTGGCTCCGAAAGCAGGGGGTTGGGCACCCCGACATCCACGTACAACCACCGCTCATGGAACCCAGGCGCGGGTTGAGGAAGACTGAAATCAATCCCTGAAGCCGCTGTTTCTGGTGCGGCAATGAAGCTCACACACCCCGAGCATTGGGTGGGGTCGACGAGGCGCAGAGAGAAGAAGTGACGCAGCAAGGCAACTGAAGGAGGGATGCCCATCATTGCCTCACAGACAAAGGTGAAGACGGCAAGAAGAGTAATGGATTCAGGGCCCAAATGCATCATATGGATCTGGTAATGGGAAAGCACAGCGTTGAAGAAATTGGAAAAGGGGGGAACCAGTCCCGCCCACACGGCGTCGGCAAAGTACCGGACCTCGGTGACTATTCTGTTGATGGAGAAGTGAGACGCAGGCCAGGCCGTCGTCCTCCCGCTCTCGTTGAAGATAGTGGCCAGAGCAGAGTTGACCTTGCCCAAGCCTTCTCGGTTGAGTATGATCGACCGATCGACGGCAGGAGCCGCCGACGACGGCGAGCGAGGCGGAGGCACGAGTTTCTTCCCTTTTCCCTTCTTCGTCGGAGCCATGGCGACGGAAGGGGGGAGGATTCGAGATTGGATTGGAAGCGGAGACTGGAGGTCGAGAGGAGGAAGAGCAGGGGATGCTCGAAGCGGCGAAAAGAGGGACGACTGTGTGCAACCACGGGCCCGCCTAGCTGGGCGCAATATAAGGAGGCGTGGGGGAACAGGGCCGCCCACGTCCAATCAACCGCCATGCGGCGCCCGAGGTCATGAGCTGTTAGGGCCCAGGCGCCGCGACTTGCCCCTTCTCTTCTCAGCCAAGTCCGGGCGCGCCTTGGGACCGGGGGCTACGGTCGGCGTTCTGGGAACGGGGGTACCCAGACTTGCCTGCCTGCGGCCTGCGGCGTGACTCAAGGGGTGGCCCAGCACGGCCCATCTTCATCAGCACAAGCTCAAGACCCTCGCGAGGCCAAGCCTCATGGGCGGACAACAGAAGCTTCCTCGAGCACGGCCTAGTCAGGCTGGCTCACGAGGCGGAGAGATCAAGCGGGGTACCTCACGAGGTGCCCATGGCGCAAGCCATGACGATGAAGGGCGCCAGGTGAGCGCCAGCCAGCCATGCAGGTCCTCCTTTCCTCTTTGGTGCAAAGGAGCAAGCGCGAGCAAGAGTATCAAGCAAAGGCATCCGTTTGATTGCAACACGACCAAGACCGTCATAACGGCGGGAAGGAAGTCATCGTGGAGACCAAGCCGGCGTCACCACGAGCCTTTGACGGCGAGGACCAACTTTAGTTAGGATAAGTGTACTAGATGTTCCCCTTCAAAATGACCAATTGTTGGCGCCCTTCCCGCTCAATATTTGGGAAGAGGCCCAGGGCCTTTGCCTATAAATAGGACTAGCCACCCACAGGGTAGAGGGAGAGGATCCAGCACCTTGAATCAGCAGAGAGAGAGAGCGACTGAACTCCCCCTAGCAGTTCATCGCACCAGCCAAGAATGACCCTCATGAGGCTGTTCTTCCTTGTATTGTTCATCATCAGCCCAAGAGGCAATCCACCACACCACACTTTGGAGTAGGGTGTTACACCACAATGGTGGCCCAACCAGTATAAACCTTGTGTCTCTTGTGTTGTTCCTTTCATAGTTTAGATCCTAGCGGGCGGTGAGGTGCGAGTAGGTAGAGGCGAGATCTCCGCGTGCACCCCAGTGTTCGAAGCTAGAGGGTCTGCCGGAACCCGAAATCCGATAGTAAGCATAGTATGACGTCATTCATATCACAAAACAAATGAGAACAGACAAACAAACAATTGTAACTTTGTGTGGGCAAGTCCAGCACGGAACTAGATTACGGGTCAAGATCAAAGGAACATCACTCCTCTCTTTTAAACCTTGTAAGGTGCAATGATACGCTAAGACAATTGTGTATAAAATTGAAAAGAGTAATAGACATTGGCTGCAAACCATGCAGTTCAAGGTATAAGTCAGAGTAAGTAGTAGTTAAAAGGCATGAGGATTAAGGACTTACAACAGCGGCTTTGACAGGTGTAGTCATGCCCTTCTTCTTGCTGGTGTGACAGTCCTTGAAGATTTCCATAGCATTTGGTTTAGGTACTTTTTGGTCCTTGCGGGCTTTCCCCTGCATTTGGAACAAGTCAATATAGATATGATAATATGGTGCAACGAAAAGAGTGAAACAGCAGCTAATTACAAGAGCCTCGCAGTGTGCAATATAGCTACGAGATCACGTAAATGCATTGGAATTTCACTTTACGTCGGCTGGCCTTGTTCTTTGAACAGTTCACCTACAAGAATATAGATTTGTATGGCACATGCGTAAATAGGACTTCAACATGTGATCGATGACATATATTTAATGTACACGATACTTGGATCGGACCAAGTGTTTAACGAGGCCTCTCCGGTCTTCATCGGATATATTTTCCCTTTGGAGATGTTTGGGCAAGTTCACCGTTAGCCTTGCCTTCAAAGTGAGTTTTCCTCAAGTTATACCGACATCTTGTCATGAGCAGACTTGAAAAAATGGGTGCAAGCTTGTTTGGTTGCATCATCTTGGCTATCCAACTTGAACCTCATCTGTTGAAAATTATGGGAGTCTCATTATCAGCAACCTAGAAAGTATTGGACAGAGCAAGACGATATTACTAGTTTCCATACAAAACCATACTTACAGATAAATGGTCGAGGAAGGTGTTGAACTGGGTTTTGTCTTTGTCATTCCTGTACTGAATCCATGTTGGGAGGATACGTACATGACACCTAACAGCAACCGCTGCCTCTGATACTAACTTGGCTAACTCTGTAGCATCACGTGGCCTTTTTAAACCCGCCTCAAAACGGATCTCCATTCTTCCTCCTCTAGATTTAGTTAACCTATCGAGCATTATCCCTGATGTTTGTTTCCTCTTGCGCCTAGGTGCTAGTCCAACAACAAACATAGGAAGTGTTAGTGTACATCAAACTGTGTGACTACATATAAAGAAGCATGCAAGCAGAACTTGACTCCAAAGAACTACCTTCTTGCTGTTGAAGCTCACAAGGTTCATCTGATATTGCCACCTCATCTTGTGTCAAGAGTGCTTGGGAAGTAGTGTCAGGTGGCAAGGGAGCTTGGGAACGTGTTGCTAGCTCAGTTGACGCACGAGTACGTCGTGCAGCTGGTAGTACTGTGGTAGGTGTTGCAAGAACTAGGTCTGTCTCTGCTTGTTTGGTGGCAGCTATTTGTTTCTGTTTGTCTTTTTTTGCAACTCGTGTAGCATGGGATGTAGTGTTTGTAGAATTTTCTGCTGGACTTTGACCTTCTATTGCACCATCAGTACCAGCAGATCTGCAGGATTCATCCGCTTCTCATTCCCTGACATTCTGTGTTTCTTCCTCTTTCTCTGTGCCATGTTAAGTCAAGCCGACAAGAAAAACGAATAACAATTTAGTTCTTCAGAACAAATTGATGCGTGATCTGCATTTAACTGAACTTTGTTGTTAGACAACCACATGATAGGAGGATGTAATATGTATGAAAAACGGATGGAAGAGATAACCGTAACTATGATGTGTAAACTAAGAAGAAGACATTTCAACAAATTAGAAGCAATGCAATGGAAGGTAGACACCATATGAAAGATGCTACAAATATCGCTCGCCAAGTTAACGATCTCTCATCATAAATGGCGTTTAAACAAATGTGAAGCGAAGACAAGAAATAAATCATATGCAAGATGCAAACAACATCACACTACCATGTTAGAGGTCTCTCGTCATTAGTGCCATTGCATATTCACATCATTGCATATTCACAGCTTATGATGTGTAAACTAAGGAGAAGGCATTTCAACAAATTAGAAGCAATGAAAGCTAGACACCATATGAAAGATGCAACGAATATCACTCTACCAAGTTAAAACTGTCTCGTCATAAGTGCCATTTCAACAAATTAGTAGTACAAGCTAGAAAATAATGTGATATGTAACCTATATCACACTCCGAAGTCAAACGTGTCTTATGATAAGTGATTGTTGCAGGTTACACAACTGTAGTAATTTGATGTAAGAACATGGTGTGATAGATAGATAGTGTATGTTCTAGAAACAGGAACACGTGTCTTATTCAAGTATAATGTGTAAAGTAAGCAGATGGAATTCAACAAAATTAGAAGCAATACAAGCTAGACATAACACATAACATGCAACCACATATAACAGTGCCAAGTTAGAGGGAGCACCGGTGATGCTGCACTAGGGGAGACGTGCTCATCATAAACACAGCTTTGTTGAGTGTCTATGCATATGTTGTCTTGGAAATCATCTTGGGGGTGTGGAGGAATAGAAACTGTAGAGGCCCTCCGTTCGGAAGGAGCACCTTTATCCGTTGCCTTGCTAACTTCCTTTCGCTTTATTGATTTTGAATTGTCAAGTAAAACCGACAAGAAAAAGCAATAAAATTCTCTCTTCAGAACTCATTCATGCATGATACTGACAATCACTACTTTGATGTATGGCAAACACATGATACCAGGATGGAATATGTACGAAAAACAGGACGGCATGGCATGTTCATAATTGTTTGTGTAAACTAAGCAGAAACCATTCCAGCAAATAAGAAGCAATGCAAGCTAGACACCACATGAAAGATGCAACCAATATGACTCTGCCAAGTTAAAAGCGTCCCATCATAAATGGAATTTCAACAAATTAGAAGCAGCGCATGCTATAAATCATATGAAAGATGCAACTAATATCGCACTGCATATACTAAAGGTGTCTCGTCATGTTGATTGATGCGGGATACAAAAAAAACAATAGTTTTATGTAAGGACATGCTTAATAGACAGATGAGTAAAATGCAAGCGCGGTCCTAATTCTTTCCAAAAAGTGTCGACTGGGTCCTAATTCTTTCAAAATGCACATCTGGGTCCTAAATCTTTCTAAGTTGTTCACCCGAGGTCCCAATTTAAATGCATCGTCTGGCCGACCAGCTCGCGTGGCGCTTTGACCGCTGCCACGTCGACTCGAGGGCGGTTCCCGCGGTTGGAGGTTGGTAATTTAAGCAATTTGGCCCCTGGAGTTTGTCCTCTCTTCATTCCCCGGTCCCTAGTTCTTCTGCTTGCTCTCTCCCTCTCTCTGGCGCCGCGCCGTCGCCGCCATGTCCGCCGCCGCTAGCTCGTCTGCCGTGAAGCACCGCGGGAAGAAGGCTGCCCAAGCGCCTGCTCCACCTCCGGCATTAGCCCTTTTCTCGCCGCCCATCTCATCGCCAGCTGCCGCGGGTATGCTGCCGTTGGTACCATGCCCTAGCTGCCGCATTCGATCTACAATTCGTCTTGTGTCAAAATCGAATGCAAATCCTGGCAGGATTTTCTACAAGTGCCCCAATCACCATGTAAGATCTTTTACAAGTGCCCAATCGATTTGATGTTTCTGTGTTTCTTTTTGACTGAATTTTTTTTGCTCAATTTCTATCAGATTCAACCAAATCCTTGCCAACATTATTATTGGGAAGATGGACCCGACAACTATTTTGATTTTTTGGTGAGAGCTGGGTATGTCAGCCGTGGATTGAGCAGTTTAGATTGGTGGTGTCATTGCAAGTGAAGAAACAGAGGTGCAAGATGCTTGTGCAGGAGCAATGCATAGCACTTTATCGAGACTGTGGCATATCTGAAGCAATGCGTAAGATGAATGAGCTCATTTTTCTCTGTAGGAGTATTCTCGATGCACTTGTTGTACTGATTGTAGTTGTGGTGTATGTAGGATTTAAGAAGTGATGTGTTAGTATGATGTATCCAAAGGATCAATGCTTGTTGGTGTATCCAGATGTTGATGATTTATCGTTGCAATGAAATTGAACTAAAATTTGGCAGCATTTTGGTTGTTTTTCTATACTTTGGCACCATTTTTTACTAGCATTGACAGACAAATAAACAGTAATATGCAAGGCCATTCTTTTACTAACTGAACTTCAAAGCAGTCTGAAAGATAGATAGATGGACCCAACATTACAAGGTCTTGAAGTTGTGCAACAAAAGTATTACATTTCCATGGTTTGTGTGAAACCCAAAGCCACATCTTAGCATGAGGTTTCATTACAAACCACCTTGTTTCCTAAGCAAAAGAAAACATCCTACATCGCTTCTTTCCAGAGAACATCTTTGTAGCTCTTCACTTCGAGTTGTTGGGGCTTTGTTCTCTTTAGTTTTTTTCACTTTCTTCCTTCTCTTCAAACCTAGTGTAGCAGTAGTGTGGCTTCTTGGAGCTGGCAGGGCATCTCTGCAGTTTGCAATGAACTGGCTTTCTGGTAGAGGAGCTGGCAGTGCTGTTTGAGATTGTTGAGTAGCTATAGCCTACAAACCAACCAAACATGTATTTAGTAATGTAGGTGAATTTCTGGAGGAAGAACAGATGGCATTGCATTTAAATAAAAAGCTCTCACTTGGTCCTGTAAAATCTCAATCACACTAGATGAAGCAAGATCATAATGCATAGAAGAAGATATCATATTAGATGTACTTCTGCCCACTTGTGGACATGCCTTTTTCTGCAAAAAAAATAAGAAATGTTGTTGACTATTGCAATTTTAGTTTTCAACAGCATTTAAGGGAAACATTTAAGGGAAATGCACCTTGCAACTGGGCCTTCTCTTGACTGGTAGTTTAGTTCTTTGTTGTGTTTCTGGAAGCACAACCTGAATTGGCACATGTTCTGTTGCTTCCTCTTCTGCTGTTGGATATTGTTCTGCTGCTGGATCTTGTTCTGCTCCTGCCTCTTCTGGTACTGGCACATGTTCTGTTGTTTGCACATGTTCTGCTGCTTCCTCTTCTGCTGTTGGATATTGTTCTGCTGCTGGATCTTGTTCTGCTCCTGCCTCTTACGCTCATGGCTCTTGTTCTGCTCCCCGCCTCATGTGTCTTTGTTGGTTGTCCTCTACCTAGTTCAGGGCACTTTCTTTTGTTGTGTCCTGGTTGATTGCACACACTGCAGTGTCCAATAATGCCATGTCTGCTCATCCTAGTTCCATTGTCCTCCTCTAGTGGGTTCTTCTTTCTCTTCTTTCCAGGCCTACCAACTTTCTTCTCATAGTGTGGTGGCAGCATTTGAGGCCCATTAGTTTTAGGCCAGACTCTAGGATCACTACATGGCATTATGATCTTGCCATAAGCAGCTTTGAAAGCATCTATGTTGTAGCACTTGTTGACAACATCCTCTGGTTTAATTCTTTCATGTCTTAAACATGCAACTCCATGTCTACATGGAATTCCAGAGAGCTGCCATGCCCTACAAGAGCACTCCTCCTTCTGTATGTTCACATCATACTCCCCAACCATGCCTTTAACATGAAATATGTGTTGTCCAAATTGGTAATGCAAAGGCAGTTGTTGGACATGTTAATATTTTTGTCCAGTTTTTTTCTAATTTTTGGACAAATTTGACCACACATCTCCTCAGATTCCAGATTCTTGCTATAAAACCTAGTCATTAATTGGTCCTTGATCTTCTTAAGACAAGTAACTATAGGCATTTCTCTGGCATCAAGTATGTACCTATGAAATAACTACAGTTAGATAATGCTACAGTATGACAATATGAAATCACTTCACAGCTGAAATGCTACAGTACTGACAACTTACTTGTTGAACACTTCACAGCTGTTGTTAAGAAGCAAATCACACTTTGGGAGTTCATGGAAATAGGCCTTGCACCACTGCCTTGGGTCAATTGCATCCAAGTACTCATAGGCCCCCTGGTCCAGCTCTTTCATCTCTTGCATGTACTTCTTCCAGTCTGCCTCATGTGTAGCTCTTGCAATTTGCCACAATTTATTCTTGAATACATCACCTTTCCAGTTTTTTGCAAAGTTTTGATGCAGATGCCTCACACAAAATCTATGTTGTGCATCAGGAAACATTGCATTGACAGCATTGATCAAGCCCTACATACATTGTAGAACAAACAAATGAAATGCTACAATATGATAGTATGAAATGCTACAGTATGATAATATGAAATGCTACAGTATGAAATGCTGCAATGTTCTTACTACCTTCTGCCTATCACTCATCAATGTCCATGGTGCTGTGTTTTGTATGTTCAGATCCTCCTTCAGTGTGTTCAAAAACCACTTCCATGTGACAGTATCTTCCACTTCTACTATGGCAATTGCAATGGGAAAGATACAATCGTTAGGATCAACTCCAACAGCTGTCAGCATCACTCCACCATACTTGTTCTTAATGTGACACCCATCAATGCATATAATGGGCCTACAAGCTAGCAGAAACCCCTTTGCATGCATCTAAGGACATGTAGCAGTTATCAAACTTTCCATTGTTTGCATGCACAAGCATGGTAACGCCAGATTTGATCTTCTCGATTTCAGTGCAAAGTCCCACAGTAAATTATACTGCTCAAGTTCATCTCCATGAATTATCTTTAGTGCAATCCTCCTTGCTCTAGCTAGCTTACTTCTAGTAGGTTGCATGTTGTAGTCCAATTGAACAAGTCTGCCAAAGTTTTGCAGTGTCATCTTCTCATCTGCTCTAAATGTTTCCACATACTTGCCAGCCAAATATCTTGCTGTAAATTGCTTGAGTGCCCACTCTTTCACATGTATGCTCACCCACATACTTCTTCACAACCCATGCTTTGGTCCTGCTGTCAAAAAGCAAATAAGAACCAGGACAATCTCCAACACAACCTGCCCTTATCCTCTGCTTATCATTCTTTATGTAATGAATTTGCACTCTTTGCTTCACAATGTACTCCTGAATTGCTGCTCTTAGTTCAATGACAGACAAGAACACCATGCCTATGTGAAAATTGACTTCTTTCATGTTCTCAGGCCTCCACCTTTTCAGCTTCACTTTCTTTTTCATTTTTTTCCTTCCTTGTGCATCTACTACTTCCACTTCCTCTGCTGAATCACTATCTTCAAGCTCTGAACCTTGTAGCTCCTGCTGTTCATCTGTATCATAGTCACTGTCCTGCTCCCATTCAGATTTCTTCTTCTTTTTCTTCTCAAATTTTTCATCAACCCATTCTTCATATAGATCATCATCATCTTTGCCTACTTCATTGTCAGAGTCTACCCAGTCTGAATCCCATTCACTATCACTTATCACCTGCTATTTTCATTGGGGATTTCTTCTTCTACCACAAGTTTCCTCCTGCTTCTTCTAAGCTCATGTCCAACATTTAGTCCCACCGGTGGAACACTGCTACTCCTTCATTGTCTGCTGCTGCATGACATTGGTTCATCGCCTTTGTGAGCTTTCACCTTAAACACAGGACTTCCTCTTATTCCTTTGCTAAACCCATGAGATTTAGGGCTTAGTACAAGAGGTAGCTCAGGTGTACCACTAACATGAATATCATCCATTACATTGTCAAAGGCCATATCTTTGTGATCAACAAACAAGCTGAAAATCTTGGAATTTTGGAACAAGCTTCTGTCATGTGCAAAGTGTCGGTGTCACACCACAATCCATGATCCGTCGGCTAAATTCTTTCCAGCGGTAACCAGTAAATAACATGCTTAGATTGGTCACTATATCCCGCTTGCTGCATAAAATCAGTGAGCGAGAGAGGAGACCATGTATCTACTTCGCAACCATCGAACAGAGCAACTTTACCATCGACATACGTCTTCGATCGGCCAAATCCGCAGAAAAATCCACCATAGTTGATTTCTACGGTAAAAACCTCCTCTTGTGCTCCTAGGTATCGAGGGATTCAGTCAAATACTACCATCGATTCGAGCTAAATCGAAATCCACGGAAAAAGAGGATCGAGGGTTAGGGTTATGGGCAACACACTGACCGTATCGTGGAGGAGGATCTCCAGGTCGCCGATGCACGGGCGCCATCCTAGCGGCGCCGCCGCCGGACAAGCGCCTACGATGGCCGCCTGCCTCTTCTCACCGGACCACCGCCGATCTCCCTGTTTCGCGGAGCAGAGAGAGGTGGGGAAGAGGAGAGGAAAGGACTACTGTGGAGAGATTAGGGTTGGGGGCTCTTTTGCAAAATGCACGGCTGGTCGTTATCCCGCGTGGGCCCTCGAGTCGACGTGGCAGCGGTCAGCGCCACGCGAGCTGGTCAACAAGTGATGACAGAAAGTAGGACCTCGGGTGAACAACTTAGAAAGATTTAGGACCCAGATGTGCATTTTGAAAGAATTAGGACCCAGTCGACACTTTTTGAAAAGAATTAGGACCGCGCTTGCATTTTACTCTAGACAGATGTACTATGTACTAAATACAGGAAGGCATGTCACATTAACATGTATAATGTATAAGCTAAGCAGACTAGCACATGCAGTTTAACCAGATTGGAAGAATTACAATCTAGACACCATACGCAACATGCAACCACATATCACGCTGCCAAGTTAGGGCAAGCACCTGCGATGCTAGTGTAGGGAAATGATGTAATCAACTCTGAGCTACATTCACTATCTTCATGTAGCATTTACATTTCTTGAGAATCATGTCGGAGGCTGACGCTGCATTCTTTAAATGAGGAGTAGTCCGCTTGCCTGCCTCGTCATAAGTGATTGATGAGGGATACACAAGAACATTAGTTTGATGTAAGAACATGGTTAATACACGATGTACTAGTATGTACCAAAAGCAGAAAGGCATGTCATATTCAAAGGTATAATGTGTAAGCTAAGCAGATGCAATTAACCAAATTGGAAGCAATACAAGGTAGACATCCGGCTGGAGTGGTGAGCATGATCATCTAGGACCTGAGAGCCTGGTGGGAGGCGGGCTGCTTCGCCGCCATTGCAGCTTTTTAGTTAGCTTCCAGGTGATGCCTATCTTTGCTGGGCTTGTCACTGGCTCAGGCAGTGCCCTGACTAGCTATTTGTCTTCTGGTGCTCACGGGATGGTGGTTCATGGAAAAAAATATCTTTCCTTATCTTACCGACTTCGGCCTTTGGAATACAAGCTAGACACCATATGGAACATGCAACCACATATGAAACCGTGAAGTTAAAGCAAGCACCTGGGATGGTGGTTCATTGCGAGCGAGGTCATTAACTCCAGAGCTACGTTTACCGTCTCCATATGCTGACACTGCACCCTTTATAGCATTGTAACGTGTCTTGCCTACCAGCATACTAAGCTGGAGCGAATTCTCTCTTTTCTTTTTGGCTTCTCTCATGGGATCTGAGTCTGAAATACCCTTACATAAAAACACAATAGTGATAGTAAGGGTGAAGTGTGTGCAGAACTAGTGCACTGTAAAAGTAGAAGATAGCAGGTGGCTGAAAAATAAATGACAGGAGACATATGATAGCTCTACAACATTGCATGGAAAACAAAATTAGATTCTACTCCGTATGATTTTGTAATATATGAGCACAGAAATGCAGTACTCCTCCAAAGACACCACCACATGTGGTCATATCTAAGATAACGATGATTGAAAGTAAATAGGTCGATCGATTTTTTAATGAACCGTCCGATCTATAAGGAACGGGCAGATGGCCTTCGTCTACCTCCCGCCAGTCACTGTTGACAATCTTTCTCGAACCGCCAGCGACCACCGGCCCAGACCCCTGCCTCCGCCGCCCCGCCCTCCCATCGACCTCACACCACCGCCGTGCTTGGCAGCGCCCCCAGGCCATCCATTTAATCCCGGCCAACCTCCAGCCCGGGCGCCAGTAGCTCTAGGCCGCACACGCCCCTAAGATAAACACCAAGGCGCTGGTTGCCCAGCGTAATAGGCGTACTAGCGTCTGTTACGCCGGGGAATGCTTCCGTTAATTGGGAATCAACTGGCCAGAAATTGAAATTCAGGGGGGCGACGGACCTCTAGCTAAGGTGAAATAGTATATGAGGAGAAACCTTGTGCATCGCGAGTTACTAGGAACATCTAGTATCAAGAAGAAGCGGTCAACTAGTGTCTTCTGTGGGATGAATACCGTGCAAGAAGAGACGTAAGATTTGCACGAATAAGGGAAGAGGAGTACCTTTTTCGGTTGCCGGTGTGGCCACCTCCACATGTCGCGCCGATCTTCTTGTTTTTACCAGGGAAACCGATGTTCTGGAGGGTGCATACTTGGACGAACCCATGGCCAATTTGTTGACTGTGTTGCCGTGGCCGTATGTCGGCGGAGGGGAAGCAGATCCGAGGCGGCGAAGGACGGCGTAGCAGGAACAGCTCCGGTGCGGTGGAGGGTGGCGAATTTAGAGCGGCAGTAGTGAGGCGCAGGACGGCGTGGTTGAACTGGCTCGGGTATGGACGGCTCGGCCTCGGCTTCAACTACTAGCCGTGGAGGGCGTTGCGGTTGAGGTTGCGGTGGGCGGCGGCGTCGGGTATCGGCTCGGCGTGATGGAGGAGGGCGGCGGTTGATGGGTGGGATGGGGTGGCGGACGAAGGGCGCCGGGTTTCATGGTTGGTGGAGAGGTAGTTTTGGCGCCCAAAGAGTGCGAATGGGGAATCGGGCGAATGGGGAACCATGTTTGATCTCAGGGCGCGCTTGTTTTTGGCTTTTTGAGCAGAAGATGGGGCGCGCTTGTTTGAAATTTGGGAAAGTACAAACTTTGCCCCCTCTTAAATTTTGGACCTCTCATGGGTCGGGTAGGATGGTAATCCTGGTGTCCCAAATAGTGGGCGGAGCGATTTGACGCAAGCATGTGTGCTTAGGTGCCATTGTGTATGAATGTTTTTCGGATGCGGTTGCGTGGCGTCTAGATGAAGCTACAAACCTACCCCGGTTTAGACCTTTGGACGTCGGGCCGGTAGGTTTCACGGGTCGGAGTTATTAGAAAAGTAATTTCCTTGTATTACCAAACATTGGTCTCACGCGGTTTCAGGCAAGTAGAGGCTCTTTTGGCGCTTCGTTCGAAATTTTGAAACACAAGCATTCACGTTTAGAGTACTCTTGAACTATGAGGATTGACCTAAATATACAAAGTTATATTTGACCTTGTATGTTTGAAAACCTCATTAAAGTATCCGCTTCTTTTTGAAATTTAGACACTTGAAAATCCTATAACTACGATTATTTTGGAATGGAGGAGCTAAATTTGAATCTATTTTGTACACGACTACATATGCTATTATGTACAAAATCAGAGCAAAGATTGGTGCCCCCATAATTTAGGTATGGTTTACAAATATCATGATATCAAATTCAAGTAATTGAATGGACTTCATGTTGAATTCGATTTTTTTAAACCACCTTAAGTTGAATTCAAATGTATGCTAGTTCATAGGTAGTAGCTATTTATAATGTCCATTGTGTAACTTTCGTATGTATAATGTGCTTTACACACACAACATGAACTATACTCACGTTTATATTCAATTGCTAAAGCGATGCATTGTCTGGAGTTCAAAATACTAACTATGTGGATCAATTGTGTCAAATAATAACATAGACATGCTCAAATTCGATAGAATCTAGATGTCTGATGGATCAATGACCGCTCCTTACGCGAATTGAAAATATCATGATCCCATCCTAATATTTGGATACAATTTATATCTTTAATCAATGTGTAGAGCAGTCTTTTACGTGTAGTTTCACTCTCCATCGGTGGTCTCTCACACATGCTCACGCACTCTCTCCCGAGGTGTCTTTCTCGCACACATGCTCTAGATATAACCCTCCCTCTCTCTCGTAACCATTTATAACTGTTTTCACTAACCTTTATCACAAGCACTCTTCCTCTACTTAAACATACACACGCACAATCCTCATCAACCCTTTCTATATACATGGACCTGACTCGTGTCTCATGTACGCACATTATCTTTACGCCTGTCTCTCACGCATTGTCTCACACCTCTCTTCCTAATCGACGAGTATGATTCTATCAGAGCATTCTGTAGGATGCCCCTTAAAGTTAGGTTGGATGAATAGTAATATCAGAGATAAATGGGTCACCTTAGTTCGAGAACCTAGGGTTACAAATCCTAGACGGCTTTGTCAGTGGACACAGAGTCCTTCACAATTCTGCTATCTTTGTCTTGTATGACTAGTCATCCATGGGTCTTCCTAAATGCGTCACGGGCCGACCAATGTGGTGCAGGACAGAACAGAACGAAGGGCCTCACCTCGACCCACCGGACCTCATGCGGTGACACATCCTCTGCCCCCACATCTCATTATCTTCTCACACCCACACATACCAACACAAACACCACAGACACAGAAAATATCTCCTAGTGCCTCAATTCCCTCCCCCCTTGCATATACACACTCAAGGGAATGGAATCTCTTGTCGTGATGTCATATTTGTCTCTCTCTCTCTAGACCACTCTCATTTCTCGTGCTATCTCTCCCATGCCCCCCATGGCCCCTCTATCCATGCCTCTCTCAAATCGTAATACACACATACCTCTCTTGGCCCCGCCAAATGCATCAACTACACATTCACACATGTTACATCACGCACCCCATTGATCTAAAAGCCCTCTCTTCATGTTTATTTCATACAACATTCCTTTTGAATAAAGTGTGGCCAAAAAATATTTTAGAGTTTCTACATATATACAACATTACAAAGTTATATGGAGGAGTCTGAACGCTAATTTGCATTGCATGGTGCCCACAATGATATTTATTCCGACTTTGTGAATTTGTATATTTTTATACTATATACAAAGTTAGTCATAATAAAGAGAAACGAAGAGCATCTCTCTCTCCATCGCATACCCCTCATCGCCCTTTCACGTATGCACACAAAACTATCTCCAGGTCCTCTAAAAGTAAGCCCCCCAGAAAATTTAGGCATGTTTCATCTTTCTCTCGCGATATATGCAATGACGATCATTGTATTTGAAGCAAAAGCACGATACGTACATTGGACTTCAGAATCCACTCATTACGGTCACCATTTATGTTTAGTGGTTATTATGCAGTCACGGGCTCACCGTACAACTCTGTATTTTCTCATGACATGACTAGTTGACCAGTTAAACGCTCCACGTGGCACCTCTAGTGTTGCATCACATTATCTCACTACCATCGTGCCCACTTGTCGACTTGTATCTACTCTACATCTACATTCTTATAAAATACATAAAATACACTCTTATAAAAAACAGAGTTGGTGATGATGGTGTGCCTGCCATCCTGCAATATAGGTCGTTCGATTTATATGTGACGGATAGGAAAGAAACTATGGCAATTTTGCAAAAAGGTACCCACACACCTCTCCACATTAGCAAATAAGGCCTTCCCTCGTTCATCCTTTTCTCTCACAAGATAAACAAGTCATACAAATGCATCTTGATGTTACGTGCAACGCACGGGCATCTTGCTAGTAATAATGAAAGCAAACGACAAAAAAATATTTGGACGGTGGTTCGAAGTCATGACCGCGGGCACAGCGGACAAGGTGGCCTTGTATTGGTATGCTGGGCCGTCTGTTTTAACACACATGAGCTGGTGTGGTGATTATACACACACACACGCATGCACACGAACTGCATCCTTGCAACACTCACACAAACACATGCACCCACGCACGCACGCAACACTAACACGTACACACGCAGCCACGAACGCACGCAACACTCACGCAACACTCACACGCACACACGCACGCATGCATGCACACAACAGTACACCACACGACCAACACTCACTCTCACGCTCAAGTGCTCAACCTACACGTGCATGCGCACACATCAGGCCCTGACAGACACATACACAACCAGGTGATTCCCGCGCACGGGTTGGAGCCTTGTCGCGCCTGCATAAATTTGTGTTTATCTGACCTTTTGCCTATGCGAAATGACAGGTGGGACCCACAACGAACATGGTCAATTTAACTAGTCAACATGGCGCCACGCAGACTATTTGTCCGGTCAATAGAGTGCAATCCGATGCTGAGCTGTGAGCAAGTGACCGTATAATCACCGCAAAACGTATATAGTGAGCATAATCAGCTTATTCTGAAGTTCGGTGACCGTATTACGCTTTTCTCTCTTTAGGCCCTCCAAAACTACATCTCTACATGTTCTCGCATGTTACATCTAACAACTATGCAATACAGCACTACTACTACACTCTAACACAATAAATCATATGTGTTTTTAGTTTTACTAGATATCATATTGTTACTTATTATTATTCAGTTTGCATACATTAAAATTGCCTTTGAAATGTATGGCCAGTATCATCTACCACGCGGGAAAAATCCCGCCCTTTCCTGTTTAATCGGGTTTGTATCGATGGATCGTGCGAAACAGCAAAACTATACTAGTACTATACAAGATAAGTGACAGTTCATTTGGGCCGTCGTGTCGCCTACTCCTCCGTCATAAGAGTGGGCGCTTCGCTTTCATAAATCTTCTAGTCCCTTTCACGACATGTGGGACATCAAGCTACCGGATCCACGTGCCATACCGAATACTGATGCGAGCAGCGGGTGAAGCACCCTACCATGGCGCCGGCGTAGTAATGAGCAATGAGGCGCCAAATCACAAAGCTGCACCTTTCCGCGATTAAGTTGGAGGGGCGAAGCAACCATCATTTCACTCGTTGTTGAATCCGCTTCTCCCTCATCTTCTTCAACTTAACCACGTGTTGCTTCTGCCGTTGTTCTGCCTCATGTGGGACGCGGATCGGTTGGTAAAGTACTGACACGTGGGACCGCATGTTAGCAAACCGCCAGGACAACGTCCTCCGAAAATAAGAAGCCTAATCCTAGACTTACAAAGGGCTACGTAGCTGCTACGTATACTTTCCATCTAATCTATATATGCCCCCCTGATTTTCAGGTGTGGTGGGCCTAATCCTCTCCTTTAATCCAATCAAATAGTCCCACATCACATCAGTTCGTAACTTTACGTAAACAATTACGTGGATGTAGCATTTCTCAAATAAGAAACCTCCCCCGCCATCCGCGCGGCAAAATCACCATCTTTTTACTAATCTCGATTCTATAATTTTTTAGATCAATATAATTGAGATTTGTATAGATAGCACACAGGAGGAAAACCAAGTGGTATGGTTAAGGGCATCCACAATGTGTAGCCAAATGTGAAAATAGCTTTTGGCATCGTGGGAACCATTGTGGACGGTGTTGCCAAAGCCAAAAAGATGGAACCGAAGCTCTGTGATTGATTGATTGAAGGAATAGAAAAATGCAATGTCTCTCCTTTTTCTCTCATGCTTGGACGCATGTAGTACTATAGTATTGAGCACAGAGTTTACTCCCCTGTCCCTTCTATCACAAATCACAAAGCAGTGAGGCGTCAAATCACAAAAGCACGGACGAAGCAACCATCATTTCACTCTTCGCTGACTCCGCTTCTCCATCGTCTTCTTCGAGAAGCCATCTAACCGCATTAGTTACTCCTAGTAGTACTAGTAAAGGACTTCCTGGATGCAAATAAGGTGGTTGTCTCGGCTTGCAGGCGGCACTTGCGAACGACTTACCGTGGTATTCCCCAATGGTGTTCTCCGTCGAACGCACTTCGCCAAACCACCACAAAAAAATATCGTCGACGTCACCGCAATGGGGAAGGAAGTCAAATATAGTTACTACCTCCATTTTTTTGTACACAAGGCCAGTATATCAAAATTACAATTTGGAAAGGGCCACTAACACTAATCGAGGCAAAATTGATGGGGTTAGCAACCAAGGACATTAATATCCCCTGCATGCATGTGGAAGTGAGAAGGTTAGTTTGCATGGCGCTACATTAGTCAAGCGATGAGGAGTCAGATGGTTAGCTCTTTGGTCTTTGGAGAAGAAAATACTCATTAATTGACACGTGAAACGAGGATTTGTATCGATTAAATCCCGCGAAGGAAAACATCCTTTCTTTTTTAACACTAGTACTCCTAGTACGTACGTACTTATCCTGTTTCGGTCTAGGCCTTGCATTGCCAAACTTCGCCACACATTTTTGCCAAGCTTGCCTAAAGTTTTCAAAATGAGAAGGAAGTACACTTGCGCACGGCTATCGCGGTCGCACCGCACCCTCACACGGTCGCTCCTGCACGCTGCGGTCGCACCGCACCCTCACACGCGCCCACCACGCCGCAATCCCAACCAAGGAACACACCTCATCGACACGTCTTTGTGCATGTGAACACACCAAACTCAGCCATCCTATCACTGACACATAATTTTCGTTCATATAGTATGTTTATCCAACCGCATGTTGGGGAGTATCCGTACGGCCCGTGCGGTGGTCTGTTGGGGAAGAAGAAGAGGTTAGGAAGAAGGAAAGAAGGGTTAGGAGACGTAGGATATTCATCCAACCGCCTGAAATGGTAGACTGACCCAAGTCAGGTGACTTGCATAAAAAATATATGTTTTTACACAGCAAAAGATCCATGAAAACAACAACATAAAGAAAAACTATCACTGCTCACGGAAAGAGACGGCATCGTCGTCTTTGGCTGCCGGCGCGAACCAGCCGTCGCTGCCGACGTGTGTCTCCGCACCGTGGTTGTCCTCGGCCTCCAGCTACTCGTTCAAGTGGAGCGTGCGGGCGCTCTGCACGGACGAGAGCACAGCCCGGTTCAAGTCGAGGACGTCCGGTTCCGCCTGCAGAAGGGCCTCGATGGCAGCAGCATCCGTGCACTCTGCGTTGAGTCGAGCCTCCGCCGCCCGGTTCAAGTCCAGGACGTCCCGTTCCGCCTGCAGGAGGGCGTCGATGAGAGCAGCATCCGCGCGCTCTGCATCGAGTCGAGCCTCTGCCGCCCGGTTCAAGTCCAGGACGTCTGGTTCCGCCTGCAGGAGGGCCTTGATGGCAGCGGCATCCGCGCTCCGCCTCAAGTTGAGCCTCCGCCGCCCAGTTCACATCCACGACATCTGGTTCCGCCTGCAGGAGAGCCTCGATGGCAGCGGCATGCGCCGCCTCGCGTCGAGTTGAGCCTCGCCTCCGGTCCTCCTTTAGTATCGCCATGTTGAACCGCTGGTCCGCCAAGCACCATGCGGGACTCGGGCCGCACGAAAGTCGGCGTCCATCGCCTCATACCCATCGGGGGCCTTCGCACCGCGACCTCTGCCATGACCATTGGATTGGCTTCCTCCTCCTCGTAGCTTGGCTCCAGAGAACTCGGGTATTGGCCCGCCGCAAAGCGAGCTTGGGAACGGAGGTCTGTGGCGCCGACCGCCACCGCGATTTCTGCGCGACGCTCCAACGTCAGCATCTTGTAGTAAGTTATCTTGCGGCGCACCATGGCTTTCCGGCGAACTAGGGGACGCTTGATGCGGGCTAGGGGATCGAAAGGTGGGGGAATGGGCTGGAGATTTGGTGTGGTTTTAGGGCAGTGGCTGGCGTAGGCCGAGCAGCGAAGGTTCTGGTGTGAATAGTGGTTCCGGTGACGACCGGTCAATCGGTTTTGACTGTACATCGCTCTTGTCGCGTTCACGTTGCAGCCCGGCACGCTGGACCCTCCACGTCGCTCACCGAATGGAATGCGCTTCGTCTTGCATTTTCGGTCGCTTGTGGGACCGCAGTTGAGAGCAAACCAACGTCCCTCCCCCTCCCCCGCCTGCGTCATTTATTATACCACCACTCCATCTGTTTTAGGCGGAGTAAATAAAAACAGAGGGAGTATTACTACGGATGAGGATCTCCTGACGTGGCCGAACCCATTGAGTAACTGACATGCGGGGCCTAGCAAGCATGGGGTCCGCCAGTAAGTGACCGAAAGGGAGGGCAAGGCAGGGATACCTACGTCAGAGGATCCACTTCCACTATCACTACTAGGGAAAAGGCTAGCAGCAGTGCGGGTTTTAGGTGTATCAGTTGCGCGGGGAGTGGCGCTACTAATAAGGCGCTACAACTAACACATAGCAGTAGCGCGTGCTCACCAGCGCTACTGCTACACAAGTGTAGCAGCAGCGGCGCTTAGTGGAAGCTCGCTCTCGCTAGTAGCTCTAGCGCTTTGCTCGACGCCCATCGCTATCGCGCGCTGCTGCTAACTTTTATACACTCGCCATCGCTAATTTAAGTAGTTTTTGTTTTTTCGGCATATTTGTCTTGTATTTGAACATGCTTTATAGAAGAATCTTTATCACATAGAAATGTCATCATGATACACATACAAATGCCTACGAGACCACAAATGTAATCATAGCATATACATACAAATAGTCTCATCATAATCATCATCCAACACAAAGTGGTATCTTGTCATCATCTCGAAAATAGCGATACATGCAAGTCTCGAATACTTGCAACTACAACAACGTCATCCATCTAAACAAAGGTATATGCAAGAAGAGCTATCACTATGAGTGAGAGCGAACTATGCAATACATGAGGTGGCGATTCTGAGTCCTCTCTCGCTAGCGTGAACCTCAAGTAACTAGCTTCTCCTTCTTGTCTCGCTTTTGAAGCCTTTATGGCTGGCGCCGTGAACCCATTCACTTGCGCTGACACTCATGCCACTCGTTGTACACCCCCGGAACCTTCCCTTTGTACACGACATATCAATTCCATCTCGCCATCAAGAAACTAGGTACCTGTTAGAGATGCATGTTCATGAAGTGGATGTACAATCATATATATGCAACAAAATATACTAGAGCAACACCAAAAAAGAAAGGGTTAGCAACTAGATGCAACATACAGTACGCAAATTAATTAACTAGAGGTACGCAGGTCATCGTACGCAAACTAACAAAGTAGCGTTACGCAAGTTCGGCAGGGACCGTGGAGATCACAAAGTTTCATTGCTAACAAAAAGTATACAAGTTCAACCGACACATATCATCATCATCTGCATCATAAATCACTAGAAGTTCCATCCTTCCATATCATCGAGGATGAACCCTACCTTCTTGAACGGCGTGAGTTCTAGACGTTGCATGCCTATGCGAGTTCGGACGTCAGCTCGCGATATAGGGCCGTGGTGGAACATCCCCTTCTCATCGACGACTTCTTTCATGATGATCGTCGCAATCTCGCTTTGGATGCGAAAGAAGTCATCTCTAAGTTTATAATCTGCTTCTCCATGAGATTCTAGCCACTTGTGGATATGATCATCATTTCTGTTTCTCTTGTGAAGCTTTTGGTGATCCGTGTTGAACTGAATCATGAGATGGACGATGTAGCATCCTTCTTGCTTGGTTTTGGGACATGGATGCAGGAGAAGTTAGTTTTATCGCCAAACCCATCTTCTTGTTCCTTTGTTTCCTGATCTGCGTGGCCACCTCTAATCTCAAGCCTTGGAGAGCATCATCTAGAATATTCATTATGTGGGTGTAGTCTTTTTTCTCGTAGTCTCTGGAAGGGTCAAAATACACGGCGTGGGAGACTTGCGGGTAAAGAATGATAAGGACGGTGCGCCCGTTGCTGCGGGGAAAAGACACCTCAAATTATTCCCCATATGAGAGAGAAGGAATGATTGAAATGTACGAAAGGGTTGTCCGGAACTGACTTACTTTGGATGATAAGGCACGAGGACAATTTCTCGGTCCTTATTCTGTACCATGAAGTTTTGGAGGTACTCCCTAGCAGTTTCACGCTCAAAGTCGCCGAGACTCAAGAAAGACTCGTGCATGTAGTACGGATCCGCCACACGGATTTACGAGACTTCTTCACACTTCATGACGGACCTCATATGTAGCGCAAAAAGGCGGACGATTGTAAAATCGAGCCACCTTGTTAGAAACATCTCAAAGATATGGTCAAACCACAGGAAGAACACCTCCGCGGGCCATGTCTCGACGTAGCACTTCCCCTCAGGCACACGAGCCGCGTATGTCGGATATCCTGGATCCTTTGAGGCTAGTAGGCTTTTCTCAGTCGACAACACATGGTCGTGCAGTCTCCTGAGATCCCCTGATAGTGCCTCCAGCGGTTTCGGTGGCAGCATCGGCTCGCCCGTGAGATGGAACATGACCGCACCTTTCACGGGTACACGCTCTTTAGAATGCATCGTCTGGCTGCTATGTGCTCTGGCTTGTTTGGAGGCAGTTATCTTCCCCGATCTCTTCCTCTCCTTTTTCTTGGGCACACCTTCCAGAACATTCCTTAACCCCTGCCCTAGTGTTCCCGGGCTAAGTACTGTACGACCCTCGCGCCCGACTAGTTGAGCCTGTATTGAGGCGGCATCTTCAGCGTGTCTGTGAGGATTTCATGAAGAGAGACTTTTTCAATCCTGCTGACGACCGCCTGGCATATCATCCATATCCTCATTAGCAAGTCTGATAGCCCGATTCATCATATGGTTGACTCAACATATCTATGTCACAGTCATACAGCGTTTGTATTGAGGAAATCCATAGGGTCGACCTCCGTCTCATCATCCATTCTCTGTTCTACAGAGAAATTACATCAGCCAAGACTATTGCACCCCTTCATCATGTCATCCGCCGCCTCACCCGGCACTACAGAGCTGGTAATTGCGTGGGCGGGTGGTGGTCTCCGCACATGCTTGTTGTGTGGTTATTGGTGTGCTCTCGTCCGGCTGCATTTAATAAGATTCTTCGCCATAGCAGCACCCAACCCTTGCAGCTTCCAATCCATGGCGGGGTCTCGCCGTCCGCTCCCACATGTTTGTATTGAGGAGGCAAATCCTCGTGCCCTGATTTCTCACCGGTCAAGCTAACCCTGAAGTGCCCAGCGGGATCGGCTGGTTGTGGAACGTGGTTTGTGAGGGGTCCATTATCATCCCTTTCCCACGCCCACCTTCGGCCTTTGATCAAGTAGAGTATGGTGCACGGGTTTCTTCGCCGCAAACACATACGTCGTAGCGTAAAACAACGAAAGGCAACAAAATGGAATATTATATATATATATATATATATATATATATATATATATATATATATATATATATATATATATATATATATATATATATATATATATATATTGGTGCGACATGTAATTACGTGACGACGCCGAGCTCAGCTAAAGACGAAGGCCCACCTAGCGCGCCAGAGACTGAGGATGGCTGCTATGAGCGGGAGCGGCTGCGAGAGGAGGCCCGGTTGCGTGGGCAAGTGATGGTGCAATGGTGTTGTTGTTCATGGAGTTGCTCCCGGCGAAACGGGCAACGGAAATCATGTACCGCCTTGTCTGGATTTTCCTTCATCCAGATTGATGATAATCGGAACCAAGTTAGTAGCAAAATCATTTCGCAGGCGATTCAGCTGCATTGATTTTCTCTGTAGCAACTCATATTTGTCCTCGGCTGCTTTTTTCGCGTCCTCAGCTGCTTTTTTCTCGACCACAAGCTTCACCTTCGCGTTGATGTCCGCCTGACTAAACTTCTTTTTCTGCTTCTTAGCCTCCGGGCCCTCGTTGTAAAACACCTTCCACGTGGCGCCGTCTCCAGCACCGTGCACACGACCATATTGTGGCCGCTGGCCCAAAGGGATTCCCTTAAGTTCGTTCAAGGCCCGGTTGAGAAGGGTGTCCCACTTGGGCCTCATCGAGAAGTAGGGCTTTTGGCTGCAAGCTGGTGTTGCTTCTCCAGTAGTCTAATCAATTTCTTCGTGATCTTGTCCGTGTAAAAAACCTTTTTCTCCTTGTCCCACTTGTAGCGGCCCCGATGAAGTCACGCCCAAGGGGTTGGTGAACTCAGCGAAGGGGTCAGGGAGACCCGCGGCTTCACGCTCTGCGCCCTCCTTATCCCATATGGGCCTTTTACCGAGGTAGCCACGGCTTCGAGGCGATGCTTCCCTGTTCCTTTGTTTGAAGGCTCTTGAATTTCGCAGCCTTAGCCTTGGCTGCCTAGGTAGCGCAAGTGCCCTTGAACTTTTTGAACTCCTCTTCCGTAAGTGTCGGATTTTCCTCCAGAATCTTGGACAGGGGTTCATCAGCCTCAATAGCTCGTTTCACCCTCCCTTTCCAGGAGGCCAAATCATTGCTGAACATGCCCATGGGTTGATTGTTAATCTTTTTCGTCTTCGGATCATCCCACGATTGTTCTATGTTATCATCCCGGTCGGGGAACTTGAATCTCTTGTGCAACTTCGTTAGGAGAAACTGCGTCAAATGTTCTTTACTCCTTAAGTCATCGTCGTTGATGCTTGCGCATTCCCGTAGGATGTATCCTACTTGGTTCCCATAGCACTTGCGAGGTTCTTCCGGCTCTAACGGCTCAAACTTGCCAGGTGCCATCTCTGTGATCACAAGTCGTCCAATCCCTAGTTTGTTAGGTTTTCGTATCCTCTGCTTCTTCCTCTTTTTGGTAGCGGCATCGGGGCCGGTGCCTTCCCTGTCGGTATCTTCCCCGCTGGTATCTTCCCCACCGGTCTCGGCGCCGCCATTGGTGCCGGCGCCATCGGTGTCGATGTCGGCATCAGTACCATCATCGAGGCCGACCTGCAAACCTTGCTTAGCAGTCAAATAGTCGAGGTACTCTTGTTCACCCTCATAATCCATCTCGGCTGCATCTTGGTCAGAAGGCCCAGTTTCTTCGTTGTTCGACATGTTTCCTATGATTAAGTGTCCTCATTTATTTCTAAAAGTGCGAATAAATGAGAAATGACATAAAAAAGAAATCTATGTGCCAGCACTCGATATGCCAACTATGTAGCACAAATCATGCCTTTATTCATGGGAAATTTAGGCATGACCTTTGCTAAAAAATGGACATATCGAGCGCCTGAAATTCACTGGAACGGAAATGAATCAACATTCCGGCGTAACATAGGACACTCGGATCATTTTCCAAACATGACATGTCCAAAACATGACATATCCACATATCACATGTCCAGTTCAAATTTGCATATAAATTCAGCTAATTTTGAAACCTAGCTAAATTCATAACTAAAAAGATAACCTAATTAACATACTTCCCTAACTAAAGCCTAAGTAAATTAACCGAAGAACCCTAGCAGAGAGAGAGAGGGGGGGATACAGAGGGTGCAGGGGCGAGGAGGCGGTCCCGACGATGGCCGAGGTTGGGAGGGGAGGAAGCAGAGGAGGGAGGCGAGGGCCGACGGGTCGGGGCGAGCGCCTGGGTCGAGGCTAAGCGCCGGCGCCGGGTCGGGGGCGAGGGCGGGTCAGGAAGGCCCGCGCCGGGTTCGGGGGCGAGCGACGGGGGAAGAGAGAGTGTAGATTTGGGGGGAAAAGGCGGGATGAAGCAGGGAGAGTGAGAATTTTGGGTTAAGTGGACGTAGCAGCGGCGAGTTTGGACAAAACGCGTTGCTACTACCTTCAGTAGCTGTAGCGGTTTATACTAAATGTGCTACTACTACCTTCAGTAGCTGTAGCAGTTTAGACAAAACACGCTGCTACTACCTTCGCTACTGCCAGTTTTCCTTTTTCTTTTCCTTTATTTTCTCCCACTTTTATTTCCCGAGAGCAGTGAACGAAGGGAGGGCGCTATATATTGCATCATTTGACGGTTAAATATGTATGCAAAATAGGAACATATATATTACATCATTGGACCCATGCATAATAATGGCTATGTGTATACAAAATAGGAACACACACACACACACACACACACACACACACACACACACACACACACACACACATATATATATATATATATATATATATATATATATATATATATATATATATATATATATATATATATATATATTATATTACATCATTTGACCGGTAACATACGGTTCCTCAGTACCGACGTTTTCGTTTTGAGTCAGCTTCTTTCCCTTCTTGTTCGTCAAGAATAATTGAGCCCTCATTGTGACTTTGCCTTTTCCATGGAGTATGATTTTTCTTAGGTAATGTAGTATTGATTCTTCTTTTGACGATACTTCATCATCATCGCCATCTTCCCTCATTGGGTTGCCATATCGATCATAGTCTTCCTCGCTGGCTTACTCCATCCATTCCAATGATGTTCCTTTTGCCTCTCCTCACGACAACACGACTGGGATTGCATGGGTCGGTTATGAAGAAGCATTGTGTCACGTGCTTAGCGTGTACCCATGGCTCGTTTTTTATATAGCGTTCAGTAGCGCTCTTGGCGTCGGGTATAGTCATGGTAGTGAAAATCCGTTTTCTTTCGACATTCTTAGCCCATCCGACATGGAACATCATCGTGTTGTGCAGTCCGAGTAGTCAAGCTCCCAGATCTCCTCGACCCTTCCATAAAATCATTCATTCGCGTTGTCGCTGCCGGTCATGCATTCCATCGTCACCCCGAGTTCTCGATCATCACTTGTCCATATCTTTGGCCTCCGTAGAACGTGTATCCGTTGATATCATATGCCCGATAGGTTACGAGGTTGGGCGAGGGCCATGTGCTAAGGCGATATGAGAAATCCGTCCTTAGAGCCCTCCTCCGGGATTAGCAATAATATGCTCTTTGAACCAATGCAGAAAGTGGAGTTGTGCTTCTAGTAACTTCGGCGTCATTCCTGCATACCCCCGATCACGATACTTCTTTGCGATAATTTCTTTGTGCAGTGCCACGAAAGGATCTACCTCGCTCTAGGTGTTGTAGCACTACCAAGTTTGCTCACAAAGTCGCTGCGTCGATCCGAGTATGCCACGCAGTTCCTCGCGACCGCTGGAGTGACCATCTCCTTCGAGCCTCCCATCGGGCTTGTTAACGGGCAAACCAACACTAACACCAGGCGGCTGGTCTGCGCCATATAGAAAATTCTCACAGAAAGAGATGCACTCTTGTGTCAAATAGCCCTAGACGATGCTTCCATCCGGACGGGACATGTTACGAACGAATCCTTTGATGATCTCATTCATCCTCTCAAACGACATCATGTTGTGCAGGAATGACGGCCCCAGGTCTATTATGTCATCCACAATATGGACACACAGATGCACCATCACGCCAAAGAATGCGGGCGGAAGTACATCTCAAGCTCATTCAAGATCACAATGATCTCTTCCTCGTAGCCTTCGGAGCTGCTTCACACCGATCGACTTTCGAGAGATGACGCCAAAAAGTTGCGAGACCAATAAGCGTGTCACGGACGTGCTTGTCCATTATCCGTCTAAGGGAAACAGTAGTATCTCGGTCATCATCACATGACAGTCATGAGACTTCATCCCTGAACCTTTTCTTGTCCGTGGCTAGATATCTGCTTATCTTGCCACAATGAATCGAACTAACTTTGACTCCGTAAGGCACTTAAAGAATTGATTGATCTCACCGACTTAAGGTGAAGCAAGAAGGGGGCAATAATCCTCTTTCTTTATTTTCTTGCCCTTCTTCTCCCGTGCCTCTGTCTCCGCTCTCTGCCTCGCCCGACATTTTACGGGCGGCATGTGCGGATCTTCCCTGATTTTCAAGTCTTGCAAGTCTTTTCTTGCCTTCGCCCATCCTTGGTCTTATCCGCATGTTCATCGTTGTTGCGAGCAAGCTCTCAAGGACATTCTTACATATATGCATTTGATCAAGGCAATGAGGTGTATCGAGTTTGTGCCAAGATCAAGTCCCGCAACACGCACCTCGCCTTCCATACCTTCAGCAGCGGCTCCGACGCCTTTCTCATCGCTCTTTCCGCGCGGGCACTCCTTCCAGCTTTTTCAACAGCTCATCGATTTCGCACCGCTCCGCTTACGTGGAGGTCCTCGATGCTCAGCGTGACCATTGAATAGATCTCCACGGTTTCTCCACGGTCGCCCTGTTCAAGCCATCTTCGATGCCCCATGTACATGATTTTCCCAAACCCGCCATCTTTCCTTGACGTTAACTGCTGAGACGTCAGATCATCCATGCACCGCGTGCATCCGCAATATCCATGGCACACCTGGCCTGCCACATATCCGTAATCGAGATAGTCGTGCACCGTCGTGATCAGCGCTCTCATGTTGAAATACTCGCTTTGTCAAGGCCCCATGTCTTGGCCGGTGTTTTCCATAACGTGTCTAACTCCTCTTGAAGTAGCCCCGATACAAATTAATATTATTTCATGGTTGTTTCGCCCTTGAATAAGCATGCTCATGTGAATGTATTTCGATTTCATGCACAACCAGGGGAGGTTGTACATCCATACAAACACGGGCCATGTGCTATGGTTGGTGTTCGTTGCCAAACGGATTCATGCCATCGGTACACGCACCGAGCACGATGTTCCTTGCATCACATTCAAAATACCGATAGAAGCTGTTCAACGCTCTCCACTGGCTTCCATCCTTCACGTGTCTCAGCTTTGGATCATCTCCATCATCGGGCTTCTTCCTCTCCGCTGCGGTAGCATTAGCTTTGCTTCCTTGGGATCTACAAAATACCTCACGAGACGGGAGGATCGGTAAGTACCATACAACTTTCTCGGGATATTTCTTCCCAGCCTTCTTGTATCGAGAAGCATTGCACACCGGACAGCTTGTTTTTTCCGCGTGCTCCTTCCGATAAATTATGCAATCGTTGATGCATGCATGGTATCTAACGTGTGGCAGATCAAGAGGGCACACGATCTTCTTGGCCTCATCAACACTAGTAGGACATAGATTACCCGGGAAGAACATCCTTTAGGTACTTGAGATGCTCATCGAGGCTAGTGTCGGTCCATTTGTTTTTAGCCTTCGCCTTCGTGGAGTTGGAGCGTGAAACTCAAGCGGGTCACCTCAGGATTGCAACCATCATACAATGGAGTGTTCGAGTCTACCACCGCTTGCTCCAGATTAGCCTCCTCTCTAGAAGCAGCTCTCTCAAGATTGCCTCCTTGCGAAGCAATGCTTGAACATGAGGGTCCCTTGACGATTGAACTTAGTACCGATTTAACTCTGCTGCGTGGAGTCCATGTCCTTCTCTCGCCGCCATGTCCGGCCCCTTCTCTTCCGCCATGTCCGGCCCCTTCTCCTCCGCCATGTCCGGCCTCTTCCCCGCCGCCGTTATCGATCATCTATTCGTCTTGCCCCGTGTCATCATTGCCTGCCCCATCGGCATCCTCAACATCGCTATCCTCATCTTCAAGGATCCACCGAGTATAGCCATCCATGAAACCAGTCATGAGCAGGTGCGCTTCGACACCGACCATCGCCATAGGGGTCGAGCCAAACTATTCCTTTGCATATTTCGACACGGACATAAAACCTCTGTCACAAGTTATTTTCTTTCATGTCCTGCACCGCCGACCGCAACCACCTGTCTACCATCGCTCCAATCGACCATCATGAACGCTCGCACGGTAATAATAAAACAAATTTATTATAAAACTGCATGCATGCATCAAAGTCATACAAAAATTTGGCATGACCTTCCCTAAAATAGGACATATATGGATCTAGAGTTTGCCCGAATTAGCCAAACGGAAATAAATCGACATTTCGCAAAACATAGGCAACTCAAAAGCACAATTTAAGGCCAACTCATGCCACAGAGACAATTTCCATAAACATATCACACACACATAAACATATTTCCATTTTGCAAAAGCATGAAATTTTAATCACCTCTATCTCGAGATCGAGCACACGGTGGAGATGATGTTGTAGGGAGATCAAAAGTGCACAAAGCTCTTCTTGACAAAGATAGATCTAGTTAGGGGGCAAATAGGTCACTTAACTAAATCCTACATCTACCTAGCTACCTAATTTGGGAGGAGACAACTTCAACTAGTGGAGGGGGAAGGAAAAAGAGAAAGGAGATGCATTAATGGAGGTGGTGTAGTTAGGTAGGAGTAATGAAGAGAGAGAAAGGTATATAGAAGAGGGAGAATAATGGGGGAGAAGTATTGAGGAAGAAGAAGAGTGAGAGGGAGCATGTGGGAGGTAGGGGAAAGGGAAGAGAGGAGGGGAGGGGAGGGACGGTGGGGAAAAGGTGGTGGGTTGGTGCGGATTAGCAGTAGCTGGAGTTAAAACGCTGCTGCTGCTAAGGAAGTAGCAAAGAGCGCGCTTTGGGCAACGGCGCCATCGCTAACCGACCAAAAAGTGTGCTAATTTGAAATTTAGTAGCAACGACCACGTAAAAAGCGCTACTACTACATCCATAGCAGAGAGCTGCTCATGCACCACGCTGCTGCTAAATGGAGTTGGGGGACACCGCCGTCGATATTTGTAGCAGCGCCGGTTTACACCGAAAGGCCATCGCTAAAAACTTGTTAGTAGCGACTTTCCCGCACACGCGCTACTACTAATTAGCAGCAGCGCTCCTTTTTGAGCTGCGCTGCTGCTAAGATTATGTGTATAGGCTTTTCCCTAGTAGTGTATACTACTTTGACCAAATGTTAGAGTAATAATATATAACATGCAACTTGCACAAATGTTAGAGTAATAATATATGACATGCAACTTACACAAAGCATACAGGGTCTAATGCGTTTTTCGAGGCTAACTTTGACCAAATGTTAGAGTAATAATATATGACATGCAACTTACACAAAGCATACGATCAAATTCGTTTGTGAAAGGAGTTTCCAATGATATAATTTTCACAATATACATCTCATGTACTATTAATCTTGTCAATAGTCAAATTGGAAACCATCTCGAGTACAAATCTAGGAGTACGTACGAATCTAATAATATTGATGGGGCGTTGTTGAATGTTGATGCCTTTTTTATCAATGTAGATATACTTTGACTACACATAAAACTTATATGTAAACTACTCCCTCCTTCCATCTCAGATAGGGCCTAATGCGCCGAGGCTAACTTTGACCAAAAGGTAGAGAAATAATATATGACATGCAACTTAAACAAAGCATACCATCAAATTCGTATGTGAAAGGAGCTTCCAATGATATAATTTTCGCATTATACATGTCATGTACTATTAATCTTGTCAATAGTCAAAGGCGGTCTTGAAAAATGCATTAGGCCCAATATAGATGGAAGGAGGGAGTAGAAAGGATAGGAGGGAGTATATTGTACGTTCAAAAACGAAACGAACATTGAATACCCTTTATATATGATTTGCGGATGCTATGATCACCGGTTCAAAATTTTGAATCCGCCTTTAGGTATCACGTGTTCTCACTCGCTCCTCTCGATTTCATCTCGGGTCCGGAGATCTATTGAAAGAGGACTAGGTGGGTACATGCGAATGATACTTGGCGAATGTTCAAATGAGGCATGCGGGAGGATGGACTCGATCGAGGGCTTACATGATCGATGGAGAAGAGGGTTGAGAGGAATGAGAAATAAGCAAATGCCACATGATTATACTTGAACGGCTCAAATAAACAATAAGTTCTCTCGCTTGGCCTACATAGTGAAAGGCCCAATGCGCAACGCGAGCACCGACGCCGAATATGGCCGGAAAACAGGAAACAGACATGGGGGCACACCGTCGGGACGGCGAAGCGCAGACTAGTCCAATGGAGGAGCTGGCCCACGACCTCCTCGCCACCGACAACCGCTCATGTGGGTCGTTGGGGCCAACAACGGGCGCAGCTCCAGCACCGCCTCGACACGGGCGATCAAGGTGAGCGACACACTCATATCGTCGCTAGACACGGTCGGTTTCAGTTTGCCGAGGGTGGCGTTAGTGTTGTGGCACGACCAACGATATATTTGGTTTGTGCCCAAGGTTGCCCCATTAAAGCATTGGGTAGCCAAAATTTTGGTTGAGGTATTGGTTGCCCATGATTTGGCCGACATTGGCAAGAAAAATGAACTTGAGTTGGCTAGAGTTCATTGGCATGCCAAAGAAATGGCAACCATCCAAACAGAGACCAATATTTGGGTCATGACCAAAATTTAGGTTGAGGTATTGGTTGCCCATGATTTGGCCGGCATTGGCAAGAAAAATGAACTAGAGTTGGCTAGAGTTCATTGGCATGCCAAAAAAATGGCAACCATCCAAACAAAGACCAATCTTTTGGTCATGACCAAAATTTTGGCAAGGTGCACTTTGGCCACAATCCAAACACATCCCAACACCCGGCTCGTCGAGGATGCACGGAGCACCGCGCCGCATCCGCGGAGTGGTGTAGCGCGGCCAACTGCATCCTCTGGACCTGAGACCATGTCGGGTCGTCTTGCTTTTTCAATGACATACGGGGATCGCATGTGAGCAAAGGGCATCTCCAACGTTGCCACGACCGCAGCTAACTACCCTGGCACACCAAAACCCTCGTCCCTCGCGCCATCGCGCGGTGCGTTCCCAGCCGGCGCCAGCTGCCCCGCATTCATGCCGTCCATTCGTATGTCGTCATTAAGAGGCTCGGTGCCCGAGGAACAACTCCGCAACTTAATGACGCACCCGGACGCTTGGCCTCACCGAATGCGCTACTTAAAGCGGCAACGCCCAGCTAACCTCCACACCATAGCGCATCGCCCTCCTACCGGAACCACATCCGCCATGACCGCAAGCGCGAACGCTTTGGGAGAGCTTGTCTTCGGGATGGAGCTCAAGGTCGCCGCCATCAAGTCGCCGCTGGCGGTGGCCATGCTGGCGGCTGATGACGGGAGCACCGTCAGCCACGCGTCCTACTTGCCGCCGTCCAACGCCTGGCACCGCCGAGGTCGGGGACTCCTCCGAGGACGAGTAGGGCATGGGAGGCGGCAAGGTATGGTGTGCCAACTGGCCGGTCCGTCTCCCGTGTTCTACTTTTCCTCGCCGGAGACCGCGCCTTCACTTCACGGGTCTTGAACCCCGCCCCCGTACATGGAGATCACAGATGGAGGACATCGGTCGCCGCAGTAGAATAGGTTTAGGGTCGGGTTTATTTTATTTTTTTGTCCTATAAAAGTTTGAAATGTAATGAAAATCTGTCGTGTTTGCATTAATCTCGGCCGGTGTATATGAACTTTCACAATAATATACATATTCTAGGAGTACTAGCAAGATGACCGTGCGTTGCACGGAAGATCAAGATCTTGTGGGAGAAAAGGATGAACGAGGGAAAGTCTTATCTGCAAATGTGGAGAGGAGTGCGGGTAAATTGTCATAGTTCCCTTCCTATCCGTTAGATATAGATCGGACGACCTATATTGCAGGATCGGACACATCTTTCTACATCTACGGAACCCACGAAAGGGTTAACGAAATTGCCTCTCTCTCTCCCCTGATTTTCATGGTGGTGGGCCCTCCTCCCCCAATCTACAATCAACAGCTCACACGCTTCACATTACGTTAATTACGTGAATCGATTACGAGGTGTAGCATTACTCGTCCTAAAAACCCAACTAAGCCAACCTCCCAAAGATATCGCGGGAAAAGACCGGGCCGCGCCGTTTTAGTTGGGATTACCGGATTACTAATAGTAGTATCAATGGATCGCGCGAAGCAGCATATTTTTTTTTGTGGGGGCGAAGCACCTAGTTTAAAAGGAAAAAATGTGGTACACTCACAAGACTCTGTCAGGCGCATTGCATTGCACCCCACACACGCTCGGTCCTGCACACGGCTCACGCAAACGGAACGCGCTTGGCTTGCCTCTTCACTAACACGTGGACTGCACTTGAGAAACCGACCATGCGCCAAACTCCCCCACCCACCGCAAAAATCCTCCCCCACACCCAAAATTTCCCCAACCGATTCAACCGCCTTCGCCAACTAGCCAATAATATTCCCCAAACCCTCCCCCTATCCCTCCACTCCATTCGCCCGCCAAAGCCGCCCTCCCGCCACGCCGATATGTCGGTGCCGCGGTTCGGCGATCCTCTCGCTCCCATAGACGCCTCAGACTGCCGTCCTCTAGCCACGCCGCCACCTCACGCTACGTTTGTGGAGGCGCGGCGCGGGCGCCGCCACCACCGGCAATGTTCGTGTGAGACGCACGGTGGTCAGCTTCTCCCACGGTACGCGCATTCTAGACCGAGGCCCGCTCATGTCGGTGTAGCGCTGAATGTTAGCCGATAGACGCTGTTAATCTCACTGCTTGCCAAGTATTTATCGTCAATATGCTCGCTTAAGAAGCTTCTTGCCCTGCTTCGCGCTCAATCTGCTTAGCTGAGATGGCATGCCAAGGCCGATTAGTTGCTAAAATATCCTGCCATATATTTATTGTGACGTTGATTGCCATGGTCTAGTAGCCAATCTGTTAGGTGAAATAGCTCTACACCGCTTTTATACTCGATCTTTGTTGCTGCGATGGCCTTCGATAGTTCGATGGCTGTGTGCTCGACCTCATTGATCGCTGAAACAGCTCGCCATAATTTGGCACTCAAATCTGTTTGCTGAATTAGCTTTACATATATTTCGTTACTTAGATCTGCTCATCCAAATATCTTGCCATAGCTTTAGACATCGACCTAGGTTTTTTTTTCTCGACTTCATAAAAAGCATATATGTTTTTCCTGTAATATCTAGTAGAAGAACTAATTTGTATGTCTAATAGATGGACAGGACTTGATAACTTCTGCTCAAGATTCTCCGCTGCATATGTCGAGGGGTTGAAAACTTCATGAACTTTATCGAGCTGAGTACGGTGGTCTGAAATCAGATGTGCTCTGCCTGTGTAGCGCTTGTATGAATTCAGTTACAAGACCCACCAACTCGTGCAAAATCATCTACACTTGTATGGGATGTCGGTCACATATACTAGGTGGGTTCATCATGGTGAAGTTGTGAACGCCAATGTTATTGACTACGTGGAAGCAGCAGATCACCATCTTGATCTCGCCGATGCTCGTGTGGAAGAGGAGGAGGAGGTGGTGGTGGCGGAGCCAGTGAGTTTGACCAACATTGAAACAATGCTACGAAATGCTCGTGCATTCCGTGAACTTTCACCTGTAGAAGAAAAACGGTGGGCCCGCATGTTGGAACAATGCAACGTTGCTGTCACCCCAGGAAATAAGCTGTCAGTATTCTCAGCTATGGTCACCTTTCTTCAGGTGAAGACATCTGAGCGGATGACCAACAAATCATTCGATGCGATGTTGGCAACTTTCCGCGAATCTTTCCCAGATGCATTTGAGCTGCCACACACCTACAGTAAAATGAAGAATTTCCTTCATGCAGTTGGAATTGGATATGATATGATCCATGTTTGTAAGAATAATTGTGTTCTGTTCCGGAAGGATTATGCCAACTTAAGTGAATGCCCAAAATGCAAATCATCAAGATGGAAAGATGGCAATGCTATGATGAGGATTCCTCATAATGTTCTGAGATATTTTCCAATTACACCAAGATTGCAGAGGTTGTCAAAGAGTTTGTTGCTGACCCGAGAAACATTAGACTTGGCTTAGATTCAGATGGATTTAACCCATTTGGCCACCAGAGCGCCACATATAGCATGTGGCCAGTGCTTGTTATCCCTTACAACATGCCTCCAAATGTCTGCACCAAAGAATCAAACTACATGATGGCCTTGCTCATCCCAGGTCCAAAAAGTCCTGAAAGGATTTTGATTTGTTCATGGAGCCTCTTGTGGAGGAACTTCAATAGCTATGGAAGGGTGTTCTCACTGAGACCTATATAGCAGCCCACCAGCTGATTTCTTTCTCAGTATTGTTATAATTTGGTGCATCCATGATTATCCGCTTTGGGCACTATGTCGTATTAACGACACATGGTTACAATGCATGTGTTCACCAGACAGAATCATTGTCATACGCAATACTTAGCAAGATCTGTTACATTGACACCGCCATTTCCTTGCCAAGGACAAGCCGCTTCCTAGAAAATACCAAGACATGTGTTCAATGCAAAGCATGAAAACCGTGATGCGCCAAAGAGGCTCACCGCCGATGAGTTGCAAGTGGAAGGTCAGCATATTACACTGTGAAACCATCCCGATAATGGTAGCGGAAAAGGAAGCGTGGCAGGTAGAAGAGAGATTATTGTTTACCCGCAGTCCACTTTGTGGGACTTGGAGTATTGGAAAGATTTGGATCTGCATGCATAATCTTGATGTGATGCACATAGAGAAAAATATATGTGACAACATTATCGGCACACTTCTTAATATTGAAGGCAAGACGAAGATACCTTAAAATCTAGGATTGATTTGACACACCTGGTATCGAAAGGATTTGCAGTGCAAGATGAAGGTAAACCACGGGATATGGCACCGTACTGTAATGCGTCTTGGACAAGGTAAAAGAAAAGAATTCTGCGAGGTCCTCACACGTGTGAGATTCCCACATGGATTTGCTTCCAACCCCGAAAGGAGAGTCAGCAGATGGAAACAAGGTACAAGGGTTGAAAACTCATGACTTCCACGCCCTACTTCAAAGGGTTTTACCTGTTATCCTTAGAGGATTGGGCCGCCTCGACTTATACAGAGCAGTTGCAGAGTTGGGACAATTCTTCGTGGAACTCTGCAGAGGAATATCGTGATAGATGCTTTGGGCGCTTAGAGACAAGATACCAACTATCCTATGCGACCTTGAGAAGATATATCCTCCACCTTCTTTGATGTGATGGTGCATTTGGCTGTTCATCTACCGATGAGGCACTACTTAGAGGTCCAAGACAAGATGGCTGGATGTACCCTATTGAAAGGCGGCTAGGCACTTTCAAGGGCTATGTTAGGAACAGAGCTAGACCCGAGGGTTCCATTGCAGAGGCCTACATTGCTACTGAAGCGTTGACATTCTACTCAAAATACATTGAAACAAATTGATCAGCTTAGCAAAGAGGTGGGTGAAGACAATCCGGGCTCAATGTTTTCGATTATTCTGCTCGAGTTATAGGAAGAGTCGACAAGAGGACAAACCTAAAGATTTGGACAAAATGGTTTGGTATGTGTTGAATAACTGTCCCGAGATACTACCTTATATCAAGTAAGTGCAAGATCGCAGCTTATACATCGTAATCTACTAAACTTGCAGCACATTTTATATATTTAGATGTTTGACGCGATCACTATGTTGTGCAGCATCTACAAAGAGGAGTTATCGCCGCAAAATCCAAGAAACATTGACAAACCGGTTATGGCAGGATTTATGAAATGGTTCAAGAACCATGTAAGCTTTTGAAGTGCAATCCGCTTTTTTAATATATTGAGTACATAAGATGATCAGCTTGTCTATTTTCTAACCATAGGTTAAGAAGATGCGGGAGGATGGGCAGGCAGTTGATGATGCCCTTTACTCACTAGCAATGGGTCCCGATACTCGGTAAGACATTATGAATCTTGCGTTGTTGGAGATGTGCGCTACAACACCCTTGCATGAGACAAAGGCAGAAGACACAAAACAGTGCCATCATGAGCACGGATACGATGACAAAGAGATAACTGAAATGTATGCTAACATAATGTACATTGTTCAGCTTGCAAGATATCTCCGCTTTAGGATCATCGGTGTGTGGTTCTGCAGTGTCGCTGTCGTTGGTATAACCTGTTTTCTAGGATCGCAAAACCCGAGCTGATGATTTCAAATCCATCAATGTCAAGGCGGCGTACTGCACCAACGAGCCTTTTATTTTGGCAAATCAAGCAACACAGATATTTTTCTTGGAAGACACATTTGCACGTAGCGATGATCGGAGAGTATTGCAAAGGTTTGAGCAGAGGGATTCATTTAATGAAGTTGCACAACAAGATGATGCTTACACGCCCTCGATGTACAAGATAACACAGATGTTCCTAATATCTTTGAGAACCATCACGCCAATGACGCCGCGTAAAAGATTGCCTCGTCGTGGCTGTGGACATACAAGAGTTGATCAAGAAGAAGCCAACGTTCGAGGACGTTGAGGACGAAGAAGAAGATGTTGATGCTGCTGTTGCGGATGATGATTACATTGCTTTTGTCGTATTTGCATGTCAGAAGATGTTTTTTATCTACTATGTGAAATTGTGTTTGCTATGACAACTGAAACCTGATGAACATGTTGTTTAGTATTTTGCTGTGAGAACATCACTTGTTATGTATGCTGATTTGTGTTTGGTGATTGTATGACAACTAAAACATGATGACATTGTTGTTTAGTAGTACTCATATTTGGCTGTGAAACTTGAATTTGATGACATAGTTTGCTGTTGGACTGCTGTCAGATTTCGGGTTCCGGCAGACCCTTGAGGTTCGAACACTGGGGTGCGCGCGGAGATCCAACCCTCCACCGTATCGCACCTCGCCGAATCGCAGGAACCTAAACTACTAAAAAGAACAGCACAAGAGACACAAGATTTATACTAGTTCGGGCCACCGTTGTGGTGTAATACCCTACTCTAGTTTGTGGCGTGGTGGATTGCCTCCGGGGCTATTGAGGAACAGTACAGGGAAGAACAGCCTCGCGAGGGTCTGTTCTTGGTGGGTGTGATGAACTGCTAGGTGGTGTCCCGTCGCTCTAGCTTGAGGATTGGGTCTCTATCTCTCTCTGGATGCCGATCGTCTCCCTTCCTATATCTCGATCCCCCTCGATCCCTCTACTCTGAGTGTGGCTACTCCTATTTATAGGCGAAGGCCCTGGGCCTCTTCCCAAATATTGAGCGGGAAGGGCGCCAACAATTGGCCATTTTGAAGGGGAACAACGGGTACACTTATCCTGACTAAAGTTGGTCCTCGCCTGCCAAAGGCTCGGGTGATGACGCCTGCTTGGGCTCCACGATGACTCCTTCCAGCCGCTGGGGCTGGTCTTGGTCTTGTTGCACCAAACGGATGCCTTTGCTTGATGCTCTCGCCGCGCTTGCTCCCTTTGCACCAAAGAGAAAGGAGGACGCCATGGGCTCGGCGCCTCGATCGGGCGCCTTGGTCGCCGTGGCTTGCGCCATGGGCACCTCGCGAGGTACCTTGCCTTGAACTCTCCGCCTCCTCATCGCCTAGCCCGACGAGGCCGTGCTCGAGGAAGCTCCTTGTCGTCCGCCTCATGAGGCTTGGCCTCGCGAGGGTCTTGACCTTGTGTTGAGAAGACGGCTGTCCTGGCCTCCTTGAGCCACGCCGCAGGCCGCAGCAGCAAGTCTGGGACCCCATTCCTGTAACGCCGACAAGAGCTCCCCGGCCCACGGGCGCGCCCAACTTGGCCGAGCAGAGAGGCGAAGGGCAGCAAGCGAGCGTCATGGGTCCTAACAGCTCATGGCCTTGGGCGACGCTGGGTGGCGGTTGATTGACGCGGCGCCTCAAGAATCAAGGGTTGATAACAGAGCGGCATCTTCCTTGCCTCTTTACTTTCGCCAGCTTGTCGCCAGATCCCTTCTCGCCTCCTCTCTTCGCTTCCAAGATCTTCAGATCCACTTCACAGGTTCTAGCTACCATGGCTCGCCAAACCCCGCCGGAGCTCTGGTACTCTCTCGCCTCGACCCGCCAAATGTGTCAGCCGCCAGCTTGCCGTGATGCGCCGGTTGGCGAGGCGCAGGGCGCCAATGGAACGGCGGTGTTCAAGGTCGGCTCCTCCGCCTCGAGGGTCGGGGAGTACCTTCTACCTGTTCTTCGTGAGCGCCATCATTGCTGGTCCGCGCCCCTTCTCTCGAAGTTCTTCTTCTCCGCCCTCCGCTACTATAACGCCCAAGCTCGCACCTCCATCCCAACTCCGTCTCTTCGCACATCTTCGCCACTAGCGAAGCTTCAGATCCCCGCCAAGCCAGGTGCCGGAGAAGATGGATGCAGATCGAGCCGGCCGACGCGGGCGGGCGGGCGGTCGACTGCAAGGGCTGCCGAGGGAGTTCCTAGAGCACTAATCGGCCCGCTCGCCAAGATTGCTGATGTGGAGGCCTCACCCGAGCCTCGTGGCTTCGCCACGAGGACTCGGCGATGGTCCTCCGCCCTTGGTTGGGGGCGATGGCGAGATGGAGGGCGCCTCCCGCTCTTGTTCCTTCATGAGGATTGGGAGCAGGTAGTGGGGCCCATGCCTGTCTTCAATGGGGACGGGCCTGCACTCCATGGAGGCTCCGGAGGACCTAGTGGACGGTCCTCTTCCGACTCCAGCCAAGAGGTGGAGGAAGGAGAGGCGGAGAGGGGTTGATCTGTGAGCGGAGTCAAGGGCTCTCCTCGCGGGCGCAGCCCCGCGCCTCCGCCTCCCCTAGAGTGACGACGACGAGGATGAGGATGAGCGGGAGGCAGGAGCCCGCCTCGATCCCAGAGAAAGACCAGACTGGGCTGGCCCCCGCTGGTTCGCCTGCCCCGGGCGATCCGCAGACGCGCCCCGCCTCCCCGGGTCCCTTGAGGCTGATCCGCAGCCGGCTCGGCTTCAAGTATGGCCGAGGCTGCTCGAGTCCACCGGCGACGCACCTGTAAGTGCCTCGCTCTGCCTTGATTATTGCTCACCGACGAGATCTCGATGTCCATGTTCTTCGGCCAGCCGGCGCCCACGGGCGAAGAAGCTGAAAGGGGCCTCGAGGCCCCATCCGCGGGCGGTGCCTTTGCCCAAAAACAAGATGATCCCGACGCCAGTGCCTCTCCTGCCTGGCGTCTCACGAGGTTTGGCCGAGCTCATGGGCGAGGCTCACCGCTTTGACCCAGCGACTCCCGAGGTGCTCCTTGCTTGGCGCTGCCCCACTGCTGCTGTGGGCGCCTGGTTCCGCCCAGTGGCGCAGTGGTTACGCCGCTGCCATCTCCTCCTACTCCACCAACTGCTGCCTCCCACCTCCCACTGCCCCGGATCAGGCGGCCGCTGAATTGGACCGCTGCGGCAGATCTTCGGGCGCCAACCTTGCTTGGGCCGGGCGCTGAGCTGGCCTCCGCTGGATTCGCCCAACGCCTGATTCTGGCGGCGCTGGTCTGTGCCTCGACGGCTTATGCACGAGGAGAAGCAGCTGTTCATGAGGCGGCGGTAGCCCGTGATGCTGCCTCGGGGAGGCAGCCAAGATCCAAGGTCGCCGGAGACGCCGAGGGCGAGTCAAGGGCTCGCAGTAACCAGCTTGCCGAGGAGGCCCGCCGTGAGGAGCAGGAGGAAAGCATGAAGGCTCGCGAGGCGGCCGCTGGCGACCAGGGGCTAAGCTGAAGAAGGCCGTGACCGCCTAGGCGCTACTGGAGCAGGAATTGAGGCAGGAAGGTCGAGCTGGACGACAAGGCGCGGTTCTGCCAAGATCGCGTGGGCCTTCATGGATATGGAGGTGAAGGCTTGCGCTTTGCCGAGGGAGCTTTACGATAGCGGCCCGAGAGCCCACTGGCCGGGCGCAGAGGACGGCCCCACCAAGCTGCTTCCTTCCTGGTTCGCGCCTTGAAGATGTCTCCTTGGTCTTGGCCCCACGGCCGAGGCCGAGGCACGGGTCTTGTCTTCCGCGGCACCGACGCCGATCCTCACCACATCTATCTTCGCGATCCCAGGCCGACATGGACAGCTGCACGGAGCCGCAAGCGGCGAGCATGTAGCCGCCGCTGCCGAGGTCAGTGAAGGGTCGCATGGAGGCTCTGTGGGGAAGTTCCGCCTTCAAGACTAAGCCGGGCAAGGCGCTGCCGGCCCTGCTGCTTCATGAGGCGAGCCCACCACGTGCTGCTCCACCGGACAAGTGACTCTGCAGGCTCGTGCCTTGCTTTTAATTCCTGCACATGTATCATGCCTCGAGGAGGCGCTAAACTTATGCTTGGTATTATGATAACAAAGTGTGGACTATAATATTTGCTTTTGAATTCCTTGAAATTTGCGCCCTACTTGCTTATGTTCTACGCCGCAGAGCCTCGACCTCACAAGATACCTCAGCATTGCTAGCCCCGACCGAAACCAGACGGGACCAAGGAGTGAGGGGCTACGTGACAAGTTAGGCTCTCGAGTCGCGATGCTCGTGTCCCCTTGGCGCACGTAAAGCAAGTAGGGAGGTGAGACACGCGGATCCGGCTGCTCTACGCTCAGCAGAGTCTGCCCTCACAAGATACCTCAACCGCCGTAGCCTTTTCGGAACTAAGGGGTGAGGGGCTACGTGACCAGCTTAGGCTCCCGAGTCGCGATGCTCGTGGAGTCCCCTGACGCTTAAACGGCATTTGTACCTTGGCTCCACTCGGGAGTGACGTGTATTTAACCAGGCCCGAGGGGCTCGCCGGGTGGCGTGGCGTCTGGCATGACCTGCAGCGCAGCCCTGCGTGCTCAGCCTCTCAAGGGGCGCCTCCCGAGGGGAGGCGCGGTAATGAGGCCGACACCGAGCCTGGCTCCCCGAGGTTGATGCGACCAGAGGCCACCTCGCTTGTTTATCACCAGCTGAGCATAGCGCTCGCATGCAGTATGGGCATAGCCGCCTCTGTAGTGTCACACCAGCCAACATGGAGCATGGTGCTCCACTGATGTGGGAGGGGCTCCCTGGGAGGAGCCCCCGGCATATACAGCCCCACCCCCTCGACACGTGGCTGGCACGGTAGGGCTGGACGAGGTGTATCTGGGCACCCGTGAGCCAGCCATGGACTCACGGGCCCTACTCAAGGCGGGTTGCGCCTGCCTGGCCTTATCTTCAAGTGTGTTCTGCAAATTTGGCCGATGCCGGTGTTTCACGCCTCGGTCCTGCTCGTGCTGGTATCACTGTCACGGCAAGCCAGTGTCGCGATGCCATGGACAAGACCAGAGGGTGAGGGCCGAGAGCCGTAGGAGCCCCGAGTCGCGATGCTCGTGCACCCCCTTTAACGCAGTAAGCTAGGTTAGATGACGCAACTCCACGCCCTCGGTCCCGCTCTCGGCTGGTCTCGCCGCCGCTGGCAAGCCAGGTCGCGATGCCATGGACAAGACCAGAGGGTGAGGGTCGGAGAGCCGGTAGGAGCCCTGAGTTGTGATGCTCGCACCCCTTTAACGCGCAAGCCGGGTCGATGCAGAACTCAAGGCCCTCGGTCCTGCTCGGCTGGTCTCACCTGTCAGCCGGGCAAGCCAGTGTCGCGATGCTATGGACAAGACCAGATGGTGAGGGCCGAGAGCCGGTAGGAGCCTCGAGTCGCGATGCTCGTGCACCCCCCTTTAACGCTGCAAGTTGGGTTAGATGACTAACTCCACGCCCCTGCACGCTTTCGGCTGGTCTCAAATTGTCATTGCAAACCAGGTCGCGATGCCATGGACAAGACCAGAGGGTGAGGGCCAGAGAGCCGGTAGGATACCTGAGTCGCGATGCTCAGGCACCCCCCCATTAACGTGCAAGATTCCGCCACCCAGGGAAAGGCACCAAATAACAAGCATGGTGGAGCGAGAGCATAATCCTAAGGAAAAAGTAGGAAGGACACATGCCGCTGGGACTGGCCTGAGCGGTTTGGGGATGATGCAGCCCGAGGTGCGCCCCCAACAGGATAGGCTAACGACATGAAATAAAAGGGATACATGCCACAGGGACGGACCCACGCGTCTTGGGAATAATGCGGCCCTGAAGGTGCTCCCAGCCGGAAATAAAACTTAAAGATGTCACCTGGTGATGTTGAGGATGAAGGGGTGTGGTGTAGCAGACTCGGTGGGCTGCGGAGCCGGTCCTCACGAGCCCCCAGCCTGGGGGCCTCGGAGGCTCCGGAGGCGCCGGGCGGCTCGCGGGCCATCTCCATCTCCGCCAGGCTGCGGGCGGCCTGACCTCTTGAGCCTGTGATGGTCCTCATGAGACGCTGCACGCAGCAGCCGGCTTGGCAGGCCGTAAGGCATGCGACGTAGCTGCATGGGCGGATCTCGCAACGCCCCACTCATGCGAGGGCCGAGGCGCTTGAGATGCGGCCTGCTGAGCCCTGTATAAATGATGCAGACGCAGCCCTCCATCCTCTCCTCGGATGGGGGGCCACAATGGTAGGCGGCGGCTGCCCCTCATGACCCTTGACTCAGAGTCTCTGAATGGCCTTGCCGACGAACTCTTGAGGGTTCTGCCTCCCCGGTCTTGCTCCCGCCATGGAAACGTGCTTCAAACACGCCCACGTGGTGCCCAAGCGCCTCCTCGAGACCTTGGCCGAGGTCGGCGGCCTCTAGGGGAGAGCCCCAGCCCGCCCGAGGAGGGCGCCGCCGCGCTTCCTATGTGATGGAAGGAGGCTCCCCGGCCTGATGGGACTCCCCGAGGGGCCTGTCTCTTGAAGAGCCGGGCCGGTCGATGTCTTCTTCTTCTGGGTGCGGCTCGGAGGCCCCCCGCTGCCGTGGTCCTGGTCTTCCAAATGATGCGGCTCGAAGGCTCGCCCGTGGAGCAATCGCGGCTCTCTCTTCATTGTGGCACCGTGATGACTCCGCCGCTTCGCATCTTGAGGACGCTAGCCATGGTGGGTTACGGCCATGAATTTGGCCAACGCTGGGTACCGAGGATGGCGCTAACGGCAGCGTAATGTGGCGACGCCAAGTCGATGAGCTCGGTGTAGTAGTTGTCGCGAGCCCCAAGGTGACAGAAGGCGGACCTGCCCGATCGGGACTGTGGAGCCGCTGGTGACTCGGAGAAAGGCTTGGTTGGCTGAAGCCGATCAGTAAGGCACTTGAAGATTGTTGAATGTTTCCACAGACAGACATTAAGCCCTGCCCGCCGCCGATGAGGGTCTTGGTGACTAGCACATTGCTGGCGATTGGGGAGCAAAGCATCGGAGAACTCCGGCCGTGGCAGCGACTTGAGCTGATCCGCCGAGCTGAAGATGATGGCGACGCCGACCACCGAGAGGGCGATGGACTCGAGCTTGGGGAGGACTGCATTCACTTCAAGGGCGAATCGCTTGAAGATGCGCTGAGAGGTCGGGCTTGAGCTCCGCCCAGATGCAAAGCGATCGCACGCGCTCTCGAAGCCCCCAGCCCCTCGCCCCGATGATTTGCCTTCGGATTCTCCTTGGCGGCGGCGGGCGGCGGAGGGAGGCTCGCGTTCCTCATGGGCGATCCTCGCGAGGCTGATCCCTCCAAATTCCCTCGCGAGGTGGGTCTTGCCAGCTGTCCTCGCGAGGTTGGTCGCGCCACCCTTGGCGCTGGCCGCGGTCTTCCCAAATAGCCCCGATTCCTTCCTCCTCTCGGTCAGAGTCTCTGGGCTGCGCTGCCAGGCCCGCGATCCTTCCCAAGACGCCCAGAGCTCTTGACATTGATTGGTGTTAGAGGTGGAGGTCGGTACACGCAGCACGGCTGCCCTTGGAGGACTCGGGCTGATCTCGGCTCGCTGGTGTCCGTTCGTCATGAGCACGGCAGCCCTTTGCGCTTCACGCCCTGGCCTTGACTTCTCTCTTCGATCCGCGGCAGTAGCTCTGGAGGGAGAAGCGCCTCAGCCCCCGCGCACTTTGGTCGCCAAGTTGAACAGCTCTGTGGAGGTGCACAGATCTTCATGCATCGCCAGCCTTCCTTCATCTTGACGTCACAAGACGCCGCCGGAGAAGGCAGAGATGATGGCCTCCTCCATTACCCCGGGATCTTGAGGCGCTGCTGTTGAAGCGCCGATGTACTTTTGCAGGGTTTCCGCTGCTGCTTGATTTGGCGATGTCGCCACGGTGGGTGGCCGGGTCGCGAGTACCCTAGAAGTTGGCGATGAAGCGGGTGGCGCATCTCGCCCAGAAGAGATCGTGCTCGGGGCCGATTCAGAGCCCAAAGGGCCTGGCCCTGAGCGCCATGGGAAACCAATTCGCCATAACCTTTTCATCCCCTGCTATAGCTGGCGCCCAGCTCAGAGCTGGAGGAACTCCGAGGGTCACCTGTGCCGAGCGAGCGAGGAGGCAGGTCTGCTTGAACTTGGCGGGCTACGCGAGTGCTGCAAGCAGCTCGAGGTGAAGGCGCAGCCCGCTGTGGCCGCGGGGGCCTTGGACGGCAGAGAGCTTGGTCTTGTGGGCCTCCTCAAGGCCAGGGCCGGGGCAGCGCAGGTCTTGCTGCCGGGAGCGGGAGCGCCGGGCAGCTTCGCGGCGAGGAACTTGGCAGTTTCGCTTGTTGCTGCTGGGCGCCGGGCGGAACGGGTTCCGCCAGGCCGCGCGCTTTGGGGCTGGGCGCTGCCTTGAGGAGGAGGCGGCTGAGGGGCCCCGGAGCTTCATCGCCTGCTGGTCGGGTGCGGTGCAGCGAGACGGACGACGCTGGGTCGCCTTCCTTCAGCGGGACGAAGCTTGGCGACTCGGTCGAGCTATTCTTCGAGACGCTGCCGACAGGCGGTAGCTCAGAGCTCGTTAGCCGCTGATGAGTGCAGCTCGGGTTTCTGCGAAGCGCGGGCGCCAAGGTGGACGAAGAACCAGCGGGTGAGCGGCGGTGGCGGTAGCGGCCGCCCCGCTTTTTGACGGTGCTGGACGACGCTGCTGCTCGTTTCGCTCGGGCGGGTGGCGGCGCTGACGGTGTGACACGAATAACGAGGGCGCCACGACGGGAGCCGCTCTGGGCGACATGGGAGGCGTAGGGCGGCTCGCTGCGCGCGCGGCCCGACGGGCGCCGACATGGTTATGTGGTCGGGAAGAACGAGGCGATTTAAAGGCAGATTCCGCAAGCACTTCTACCGGGCGCGCTTAAATGTCGGATTTCGGTTCCCGCAGACCCTTGAGGTTCAACACCGGGTGCGCGGAGATCCAACCCTACACCGCCTCGCACCTCGCCAATCGCAGGAACCTAAACTACTAAAAAACAACAGACAAGAGACACAAGATTTATACTAGTTCGGGCCACCGCTAGGTGTAATACCCTATTCTAGTTTGTATGCGGTGGATTGCCTCCGGGCTATTGAGGAACAGACAGGGAAGAATAGCCTCATGAGGGTCTGCTTCTGGTGGGTGTGATGAACTGCTAGGTGGTGTCCCGTCGCCTAGCTTGAGGATCGGGTCTCTATCTCTCTCGATGCCGATCGCTCCCTTCCTATATCTCGATCCCCTCGATCCTCTACTCGAGTGTGGCTACTCCTATTTATAGGCGAAGGCCCCGGGCCTCTTCCCAAATATTGAGCGGGAAGGGCGCCAACAATTGGCCATTTTGAAGGGGAACAGCGGCACACTTATCCCGACCAGTTGGTCCTCGCCGCCAAAGGCTCGGGTGATGACGCCGCTTGGGCTCCGTGATGACTCCTTCCAGCCGCTGGGGCTGGTCTTGGTCTTGTTGCACCAAACGGATGCCTTGCTTGATGCTCGCCGCACTTGCCCCTTTGCACCAAAGAGGAAAGGAGGACGCTGCCGGGCTGGCGCCTCGATCGCGCCTCTTGGTCGTCATGGCTTAGGCCATGGGCACCTCGCGAGGTACCTTGCCTTGAACTCTCCGCCTCCTCATGAGCCAACCTAACGAGGCCGTGCTCGAGGAAGCTCCTTGTCGTCCGCCTCATGAGGCTTGGCCTCGCGAGGGTCTTGAGCTTGTGTTGAGAAGACGGGCTGTCCTGGCCTCCTTGAGCCACGCCAGCAGCCGCAGTGTGCAAGTCCTGGGACCCCATTCCTGTAACGCCGACAAACCGCAATTTGCTCGATGTCTTCGAATCGAGAACAAAGCTGACCCTTCGTGGCCTCACTATTTATTTATTTATATGAGCAAAAGGATACCCCTGATTTCCGCTAATGTAAATCATTAGATGTTCAAACACTATGCCCACCTGCTACAAAGGTTTCATTCATTACTAGTTTCAAGAAAGTGCTCATGTCGTAGCTAATCGAATACATCACGAAAAGGCTACATACACTACAAATAAAGAAACAATCATCCTACAGAGCACATTGATTTTGCCCATTATCTTCACAAGCTCTTTCCTCTCCTCATTGTCGTCGAGGCTGCTCAAATGTTGTTGCTTGGCCATGATCATGTGAACTGCATCTTTAACCTTCGCTCAAGATCTTCCTCTTCCGCCGCCTTCGCCATTTGTCCAACACCCCAACCTGCTGGTATTGGGATTCCTCACCTAACCAAATAATTAGCGAGTTGCATTCCCCACATCAACAACTTCCGTAAATATAAATCACACTTAATCTTCCCTTTTCTCGCATGAATCAAATTGGTAGATCATCAACCAAACTATTAAAAAATCAGCAACCTAAAGCAGCAGAAGAACACTTAAACATATTATTACCCCATGATTTGGGCATTTGTAGAAGACTCGCCAGGGTTGCGGATTGTGGTTGAGACGTGACGGATGACTGCATGATTTGTAGCAATGGCACCACACCAACGCATGCTGGTTATGGCGAGCAATTGCTGCGCGCGTGGTCGGCGAGGGTGTGATGAGACCCACAGTAATGGTATGGGTTATGCATTTGGCGATATCCGGTTGTTGTTCCATTGAAGAGCAGTGGACGAGCAGCCAGCGGACATGGTTGCCGCGCCGTAGCTTCCGATGCTAGGCAAGAGAGTAGAGAAGAGGAGAAGCAAACATTGATATGTCGCTTCATTACTTGCAGTAGTAGCATAGCACCATATATAGTCATATTCTAGGTTTGGATTCGAACCAGCTACTGTGAGCACGCCTTTCTTTTTTCCAAAACTCGCAACGCCTCTTTATCTGGTACACTAGCTTGTTCTCAGACGCCTTCCCAAGTCTTTTGATTTTCTTTCCTTTTTTGCAAGGACTCGACAGCTTGGGACCCACCGGAAGGGCCTCTCAGATTTCAAAAAAACGCTCCCTCACGACATGTCGGACCCACCAGCTATATCTTGCCACGCAAGGAAGTGCCTCCTTATTACGCACAAAGGCTGGGACCCACCATAGTGGAGGATGACTTAGGGGCCAACAAAGTTGACGGGACGGAGGGCTTTGTCAACTTAGTCAATATGAACGATTCTAGCTCCAAAGGACTGTGACGATGTCCATCCAACGGGCGAGTGCTTCTTCAACCTCTGGTCTTCTTGCTCTAGCCGCCTAAAGCAGCTCCGGCCGTGCCGCATGCTCCCGCCTCCTGTGGGTCGGGTCAGGCTGCTGGAGGCCTCACCGCCTTACTATTCCCACACATTGCCAGTGCCTCATGGGCGACGACAGCCTCACACCGCAGCCGAACCAAGAACCTCAGATTCTCTCTCGCTGGCTTCCTTCGCTGCCTTCCCCAAACTCTCGCCGTCCCTTCCTAGGCCTCGCTGCCGTCCACCGCCATGGTGCTCTCTCGCGCTGCTTGGTCAACGTGGTCATGGAACGATTTCCATCGAAGAGTATCTGTGCGTGGAGAGGTCGATACCGGGGTCCACGGCCACAACCCAGTTTTTTTGTGATTTGCCAAGTAAGTCGCTTTGTCAGCCCGCTGGCTGCAAATCTTTCAAGACGAGGAGAGCTTTATTCGGCCGCCGAGAAAATGGCCCATCAAGAATGAGAAATGGGATGTACATTTTAAAACACATCAAACCGCAATTAGTTTCAAATATTTTTTCAATTTCAAGATTTTAAATTCCATTAATTTTATGCGTGGAGAATTTGTTGATTTTATATTGATATACATTTATTTTAAAATCAGTTTGAATGTGAGTCAAATTTTGGGATTAAAACAGTTCGAACCCCACCAAATATGCAAAATTTCATATAATTTTTAACCGTGGCCACAATTTGGGTTGTAATGCTAACAAAAGAATATGGGCTCCAAAAACCTTAAGAATTAGCAAATGGGCTGAAAATTATTAGAAATAATGGCAGATGGGCTGTATGCTGTTTTCCACAGATTTGAGGCTTTCCTAAAAAAGGTTGACGACAAGCAAAGGATCGTTGGATATCCATCCAACGCCGCCGTGCTTCTTCAATCTCGCTTTTCCTCGCTTCCAAACTACCAAACAGACGCCGGGATCTGCTCTGCTTCTTCCTCCCGGCGGCTCACGCCACGCAGCCTCACCGCCCCACAGATTCCCATCGCTGGCCTAGCCATCCTCTACTCACCCACACCTGCTGTTATTCTCCAAGGGCGGTAGATTTAACCAAGAACCCCCCAGACAACAGATTCCTCCGCATGGGAAACAATCGCCGAAGTCTTCCTGCCTTCGTGTCGCTCCTTCCTAGGCCTCGCCGCCGCCCACCGCCTCGGTGCTCTCGGCGCTGCTCGGTCAACGTGGGTCAACGCATCGACATGCATCCAAGTGTATCAGACGTGGAGAGGCCGATACCGGGTCCATGGCCGCAAAGAAGGAAATGCCTCCTTATTACGCGCAAAATAATGATTCCCCACCGACATCGGGACCCACCGAAGGGCCTCAGATTTTGTGAAAAAACGCTATCACTACCGACAGCCTGACCCACCAGCTATATCTTTGCACGCAAGGAAGTGCCTCCTTATTACGCATAAAAAATGAATACCGCCTCGTTAGCCGGGACCCGTATAGTGGCAGTTGACTTAGGGCCTACTAAGTTGACGGGACGGAGGGCTTTGTCAACTTAGTCAATAATGCACGATTCTAGCTCCAAAGGACCGCACGATGTCCATCCAACGGTCGAGTGCTTCTTCAACCTTCTGGTCTTCTTGCTCCAAAACCCCAAACCAGCGCCGGTCATGCCTCGTGTTCTCGCCTCCCCGTGGGTCGGGTGCGAGCGCGGCGGAGGCCTCACCGCCTTACTACTCCCACCGCTGGCCGCCATCCTCTACTCCACACCCCTCGTTATCAAGGGCGACGGCAGCCTCACACCGTGATCGAGCCAAAGGCCCTCGATTCTTTCACGCTGCGGCATCCACCGTCAGTCTTCTCCCGGCCCACGCCGTCCCTTCCTAGGCTCGCCGCCATCCACCGCCTCGTGCTCTCGGCGCCGCGGGTCAACGTGGTCAAGGAACGGCTTCCATCGGACGTGGATCGACATGGAGAGGTTGATACCGGGTTCACGGCCACGCAAGGAAGTGCTTCCTTATTACGCAAAATAATTATTCCTCCACTGACAATGGGACCCACCGGACGGGCCACCAAGATTTTGCGAAAAAATTATTTCCACTGACCGCCGGGACCCACCGGATGGGCCACCATATTTTGCTAAAAAACGCTCTCCGCTGTCACCCTGACCCACCGGAAGTGCCTCCTTATTACGCACTAAAAAATGAATACTCCCCCTATTAGCCGGGACCCACCTTGTGGGAGGCTGACTTGTGGGCCTACTAAGTTGATGGGGACGAAGGGCTTTGTCAACTTATCAATATGAATGATTGTAGCTCCAAAGGACTGCACGATGTCCATCCAACGGCCATAGTGCTTCTTCAACCTCCGTCCTCTTGCTCCACCGCCAAAGCAGCACTGGTCGTGTCAAGATGCTCCTGCCTCACGTGGTCGGGCCAGCCGCAGCAGGCCTCACCACCCACTACTATTCCCATCGCTGCCAGTTCTCGCGGGCGACGGGCAGCCTCACACCGCAGCCGAACCAAAGTGAACCTCAGATTCTCTCCGCTGCTGGGCTTCACCGCCGCTTTCCTCGCCTCCCCGTCCGCCCCTTCCTAGGGCTCGCGCCGCCCACCGCTTTGGTGCTCGGGCGCGCGTGGTCAACGTGGTCAAGGAACGATTTCCATCGGTCGTGGACCGTGACGCGGAGAGGCCGATACCGGGTCCACGGCCGCAGAAGGAAGTGCCTCCTTATTGCGGCAAAATAATTATTCCTCCACATGACAGCGGGACCCACCGGACGGGCCACCGATTTCATGAAAAAATGTTTGCCCTCGATCGCCGGGACCCACCAGCCTACATCTTCGCACGCAAGGAAGTGCTCGATACCGACCCAACTGGTCGGGCTGCACGAAGCGCTGTCATTCTGGTCGCGAACGTGTTCGTACATATATACCGGTCGATGTAGAGGCGCTGCACGCAGTTGTAGTAGAGGCGCACGTAGCATGTACACGCACGACATCGCCGGTGCAAGAAAGAAAATACGCCACATATGTGTACATACGGGCGGGTCTCAACGCCACTCGCGAGATACGCACGGCGAGGGCTCGCTGACATGGCTGGGTCGGAACGGAGAAACAAAGGTCGCCGCCGTGTTCATCGGGAGGCAACGGAATGCGCCGTGGTTCATGGGGAGGCAACGGAATGCGTGGTCGTGTTCATCGGGAGGGCTTGGACGAACAGCGATGGAACGAGGCCCGGCGCATCGCAGAACGGAGGAAACGGCCTTTGTGTTCGACCGCCACGCTCAAAACGGGATCCTGTTCTTCGAGGGGTCCGCGCATCAAGAAAACAGAGGAAAAGGACCTCCTACGGTCAAACGGGGTCCTGCTGATCGGGAGGTGTGGCGATCGCAAAACGGAAGGAAATAGACCTCCTACAAATAAACGGGGTCCTGCTGATCGGGAGGGTGTGGCGCATCGCAAAACGGAGGAAAAGGACTTGTGTTGGAGCGCTATGGTCAAACGGGGTCCTGTTCATCGGGAGGGGTGTGGCGCATCGCAAAACGGACTCCACGGATACCGCTCATCTCCACTATCGACCTCCTCCAGCCTCCACGGCTCCTCGCTCATCAAGCCTCCACGGCTCGCTCATCCAAGCAGCCTCCACGGGCCCCTGCTCATCTAGCCTCCACCGCCGCCACTCCATCGCAACTATTCAACCACCCTCCACCGCTCACTGCTCATCCAGCCCTCCACACCACGGGTCCTGCTTCAACCACCCTCCACGAGCACCCTCCACCGCTCATCGCTCATCCAGCCTCCACACCACGGGTCCCGCTCAACCACCCTCCACGGCACCCCTCCACCGCTTCATCGCTCATCCAGCCCTCCACACCACGGGTCCCGCTCATCCACCCTCCATGGGCACCCTCCACCGCTCATTGTTCATCCAGCCTCCACCACACCACGTGGTCCTGTTTCATCCAGAGGCAACGCCACCGCCATCGCTCATCCAACCCCCCGCAACGCCATCGCTCATCCCATCGATCGACTTCGCCAGCGTAGTAGCGGCGAATCGCCGATCAGTTCGGGCCATCACCATCGGTCGATCGCCGGGTTCGCAGAACGCAGAGTTCGCAGCGGTAATCGCCAGTTCGCTAGAGCCCAACGCCGCCGGGTTCGCTAGAGCTAACCTCGCACACACTCGCAGACGTACGTACGAGAACGCCAGATCGCTTCGCCCTCGACCTCCCACCGTAACCGAACTCCCCAAATTTTCTCCCTCGCTTCTACCACGGTTTTTTTCCGCACATGGACGGCCCAAAGAATGTCATGCAGCTGCGCTCGCCCGCCTGTGATGAAAAGCCCATTTCCGTCATGATTTTTTGTCATAGAAGTAGGAGCCCACCACATCTATGATGATACCGGTTTTGTCACAATTATCGCTATAGAAGTGTCATATGTATGATGTAAAAAAATTGCTCGCCCAAAATGTCACGGATGTGTCTTTTTTTTTGTAGTATCATATGTTCAGATCCTTTATGCATATTATTACCCCTCTGATTATGAACACGAATATGCTTTGTGAGTAGTTACGTTTGTTCCTGAGGACACGGGAGAAGTCTTGCTATTAGTAATCATGTGAATTTGGTATTCGTTCGATATTTTGATGAGATGTATGTTGTCTAGCCTCTAGTGGTGTTATGTGAACGTCGACTACATAACACTTCACCATTATTTGGGCCTAGAGGAAGGCATTGGGAAGTAATAAGTAGATGATGGGTTGCTAGCGTGATAGAAGCTTAAACCCTAGTTTATGCATTGCTTCGTAAGGGGCTGATTTGGATCCATATGTTTCATGCTATGGTTAGGTTTACCTTAATACTTTTGTTGTAGTTGCGGCTGTTTGCAATAGAGGTTAATCATAAGTGGGATGCTTGTTCAAGTAAGAACAACACCCAAGCACCGGTCCACCCACATATCAAATAATCAAAGTACCGAACGCGAATCATATGAACGTGATGAAAACTAGCTTGACAATATTCCCATGTGTCCCTCGAGCGCTTTTCCTTATATAAGAGTTTGTCCAGCTTGTCCTTTGCTACAAAAAGGATTGGGCCACCTTGCTGCACTTTATTTACTTTTGTTACTTGTTGCTCGTTACAAATTATCTTATCACAAAACTATCTCATAGCACTTATTTCAAGATTTCGCAGAGAATACCTTGCTGAAAACCGCTTATCATTTCCTTCTCGCTTCCTTGTTGGGTTCGACACTTTACTTATCGAAGGACTACGATAGATCCCTATACTTGTGGGTCATCAATACCCCGGTCTATCTTGCTGTTCAAGAGCCTGAAACACTCAGCACTTCGGTCCAGAGGTCGGTGAAAAGGTCCGCCATGACAATCGTTTTACAATCTGGCTAGGGACAAATATGTCAAGGAATGTACATAGTCACTGCGACTCAAAAATTTCCTCCTCTATGCCATCTAACAGGCTGTCTAACTTACAATCCTGTTGGGAATATTTTGTGGCTACTTTTACTTGGTCATATACCAAACTAACGGGAATTTCTTTTCCATCTGACCCTAGAGGTCCAACCTGGGCCATATGATTCGGATCAAGCTTGGTATACCATGTTTTACCATGGCCTGTGCCTCTCAAGACCTTCTCGGCAGGTAGATATCTTCCATAATCGAAAACGCCGCTGCCCTCCAATAGCTGCACAAGCTCCTCCATACTTCCTAGAGGGAGACGGAAGGCCACAAGGCCTTGGCAACACTAAGATTGCCTCGCCGAGCTCGCAGCATTTGGCGATACTTTTGCAGCAGATCGCTCAAGATCCGGCATTTCTCTTCGGGCAGCCAACAAGATACCTGGCTGCATATAAAGTCGCTGGCCTTTCTCGCCAAATTACAGGGAGGTAAGTTCGAAGCATATGGAATATGCCGCCTTTGTAGCCTCTTATTTTCCTTCACGGTCAGTAGATCGCTCAACATCTTTAAGTTCTTCGCCCAAAGGGTGTTGGAATCCCACAGCTTGTTTTTATCCTCCCCGACCTGCTTCAAAGACACGCTCGTCTGCGGGCCGTAGTCTTTGGCTTCTTCACCGCTATGCCGACTTTCAGCTCCTCCTTCAGTCGATCTGATGATCCTGCCATGAGATGTGCAATAGTGTTAGTATGCTGGTATGTGATTGTATTTCCTCGATGGAGGGGAATATTACTAGGCGATGCCTTCTTGGATTTCTCCAGTTCGACGGTAGTAGCAGTTAGCTGGGTCCGACACTTTTCTAGTTCTTGAGACAACAGGTTTTCTTCTCTGTAAGTACCTAGTTATACAACGATCCTTAAATTAGTTGTATCAACTGCTTCAAGTCTCGGGGGCTACTGGTACATAATTATCAGATTTGTACAATGTGATCTTACCTGCATATCTTTCAAATGCTGGTCTGTGGCTCTGGTAAGCCCGTCTCGAGCAGCTCGGATGTACGCATCAGCCGAGCTGAAGGCATTGAATGCCTCTATCGTAAAGTCGGGTCGCAAGAGTGGCCTCCGCGCCAATGATTCATGGCACTTCCACTTCGAGTTCGTGATGTATACATCATCCGAATCCTCCGCCAAAGGACAGTCCGGCCACTCCCATATCAGCCCTTGTCTTTACTAGAGGGTCGAACCTAACTGTTGGGGCGCATCGCAGGATCCCTGACATAGTCCGCCAACGCCTTCCCGATAAGACGAATGCACTATATCACGCTTGGATGTGACTGCCAAGGGACATGTTTACAATGCCATACCTCTTGATGAAGGCTCACAGCCTTCGCTTGCCCTCCTCTTGAAGGATTGCCCAGTGTGGGCGCCGCTCTCTTTGGAGTCGCCTCTGGTGCGGCATGGCGCGCCGAGCGCCTCCCCTTTGGAGCACAAGACAGTGCGGTGGGTGAGGTAGAATGAGGAAGCTCTTTCGGAGGATATGTCTCCTGATTACTTACGTGGGAGGCAGGAAGGAGGCCGAGATAGTCGGCTATAATGCCCAGTTATGTGCCATCGTAGCTCGCCTGGTAAAATACTCCCTCCTCAAGCTCTACAAATATGTCCGGATCCTCTTCGAATCCGGGGTCAAGATCCCGGTTATGGTCCTCCGGCTGTGGAGCGGGGCTATAGATCCCCGCGATGACCTTACGCCATTCCTGTTACAAATGAACAGGGTCCAGATTTATTAAAAGTGACTCAGTGAAAGGAGTCGAAGGTGGTGGGATTAAACTCACCTAGCTGGGAGGATTGTACATGGAAACTCCTCTTGGCGCCAAAACGAGCGAACTCCTCTTTCTCCCCTTTATACAGATCGGCTAGTATTGCGCTGTATGTGAGGGAATCCTGACCCTTTGTCTACAAAGGAGGCGCCATCTTCCTCGTTGAACTGCCACATAGGGAGCCCCTATATTGGAGCGGCTGAACCCCTCGTGCTATGGAAGTGGCTATTACCTCGATTATTGATAATCCGGATCGGGCGCGGTCTTTATCTTGCCCATCAATCGACGAAACTTTCGCTTATCTTCCTCCTGAGGTTCGAAAAGGCGCCAGCTATGGCGCTTTCTTCAATGGAGCGCTTGAAAATTCGGAAGACCCATTCAGACTCAGGTCGTGGAGAGCGACGCCCTCAATATAGAACCTTTCGAAGGCCACTTTGACGCTTTCTTCGGGCGTGCGACAGTATCCGTCCTGGCTATGCGCCATACCTTGGCACCGCCCACTTCGAATATCGATCCCTCTTGGTTGCGAGGGACAAGGCAGAATAGTGTCCTCCATAACTCAAAATGGGCCTCACAACCCAGGAATAGCTCACAGAGAGCAAAATAACCCGCAAATGTGCAGGATGGAGGCAGGAGTGAGATTGTGCAGCTGGAGGCCGTAATACTCTAGAAGTCCTCGGAGGAAAGGGTGGATTGGAAATCCGACGCCTCTTAACAAGTAGGGAACGAAGAACACTCATTCCCCCTTGGATGGATTGGGGAAATTCTCTGCTTGAGCCCCACCGTTGAAGGAGGTCAATCCTGCCCGAAGGGGACTAGATCCGAGGGGGGGGATCCCTACATTTGCAGCTTCACCAGCTGATCATGGGATACGGAACATCTTTCCCAATCGCCTTTTTCGGGGCCGTGCGGGCAGGAGGAAGAACTGGGAGCACTAGCCATGTTGGAGTGGTTTCTCCTAGCAAGCTCGGAGGATTTTCCGCTTGGTGTGGAATGGATCTAAGATCCAATCTCTTTAGATAGATGTCTCTCTTACATGGTCGGGGTGTTCTGTGCAAAAATACCCCGACCCTCGATTCGCCGACACGTGGAAGCCGGGCTATGGATGCATAGAAGTCGATGGGTGCGACATTAAATGGAAGACCAAATACAACTCTTGAAGTCGTGCTTTGAAGTCATCGGAGGAGGAACCCGCTTTGCAATGTTGAAGACAATCTATGCCACCAGCATACATCGCCATTGAAAGCCCGTTCGGGGCTACCGAGCGAGTCCTCGGATTAGGGGTTCCTGCATCCGCCTATGTGACGGGGCCGACTCGATGGACTATGAAGATACAAGACCAAGAATTTCACCCGTGTCCCGGATGGGACTCTCCTTGGGGTGGATGGCAAGCTTAGCATGCGGATATGAAGATTCCTTTCTTTGTAACCGACTTTTGTACAACCCTAGTCCCTCGGTGTCTATATAAACCGAGGGTTTAGTTCAGAGGCAATCATAATCATACAAAGCTAGACTTCTAGGGTTTTAGCCATTACGATCTCATGGTAGATCAACTTTGTAATACTCATATTCATCAAGATCAATCAAGCAGAAGTAGGGTATTACCTCCATAGAGAGGGTCTCAACCGGGTAAACATCGCTTCCGCCTCCTGCTACCATCGACCTTAGACGATAGTTCGGGACCCCTACCCGGATCCGCCGGTTTTGACACCGATAGTGGGTAGCGATATCATGTTCACCGCTGACTTGGGGGGACTTCTTCGTCCTCCTATGTTCGCAGACGGAGTCCTCATCGCAGCCCTCGCTTTGCAACCCTTTTCCTTGTTTTCGCATTTAACTTGTCGGCTCGCTTAAAACCCAACAGTCTTCTATTGGTATGATTGGCTGGTTTATCATGGTGCCGTGGATCTGACATGGGCGATCGAGTATGCGGTCCAAGCTGGATGAGCCCCGATTGTTTCTTTTATATGGCTTCTTCCGTTGGCCGGACTTGGAGCCACTGAATCCGGTGTTGACCGCCGTGTCATCGGTATTGTCACCGTTGCTTTGGCGCTGTGCTCGCTAAGGCCGGGCTTGTCGCTGCTATTTTTGGCTTCAAAGGTGCCAGCACCGCTTGTAGTGTTATTTCTACGGGCTAGCCAACTATCGTCGCCCGCACAAAAGCAGGCCATGAGTGCCGTGAGGGTTGGCATGGAATTCGGCTTTTCTTGGCCGAGGTGACGGGTGAGCCATTCGTCATGATGCTATGCTTAAAGGCCGCTTAGGGCTTCGCATCCGGACAATGACGGTCCGTTCTTTTAGTTAAGAACCTAGTCCGAATTTCCGGCCGACTCTCCGGCTGTTGGACTATATGACTTAAGTCATCTCTGCTCGGAGGTCGACGATGTTCCTTGAAGTTGTCGCGAACGCTGCCTTTCAAGGTCCTCCCACTGCCAATGGAGTTTTTAGGCGCATCGCTTAACCAAAGGCCGAGCTAGCCCCTTGAGTTTTAGCGGAGGTACTTGATGGCGTGAAGGTCATCACCAAGGGCCATATGAATATGGCGAAGAAAATCCTCAATCCATACCGCTGGGTCTCGTTGTTCCATCGATGATTCGATATTTACGGTTTAAACCCTTCGGGAATTCGTGCTCCATTACTTCACAAGAAGCGTAGGGATGTGGTGCCTCTATATTGGGCCAAGTTGGGACGTAGTTCGATGTAGTCCGCTCCGGTTTTCAGCCCCGCGTGGTTATGTTTGTCACGTCCGCCAGATGGCTATCGTCACAAGACGGCATGCCCCGCCGATCCGTAGATCGATCTGGTTTGACCTGCTCTATTCTCCAGGTCCTGCCGCAGGTCATATGTATAACCCCGAGCTGTTATGACTTTGTTTTTACGGTGAGGTAGCACGGGTTGGTGTTACGGCACCAAAGACTCGCCCCGAATTGATGCAACAATTTGCGCTTCGAGTAACTTTTTGGTTACGCCGAGGCCTTATTCCTCGGCTGCCAAGACATTAGTCCATCCGCCATTGAGCGATCTTGGTCAGCTTGAAGTTGTTGCTCGCTTCTTTTCAGTGCTCCTCGCACCGGCTATTACCCGGCGCTAAAAGCGCCCCCGCCGACGGGTTCCTCGTACACGATAAAGTCTTCGCCACAGAGGCTCACGCCATCCTCTGAGAGTGGAAGATAGTTACTGTCCTCCGAGTCTTCGTCCATGGCCTGTTCATCAGGGCTGACTCGCCCATCTTCCCTATCGTCCTGTTCAGAGGTTGGCTCGATGGGGTCTTCTTTGTCTTCGGCATCGTCCGGAGTATTGTTTTCTCTCGTGCCGGTATTGCTGTCCTTTCCATGGCGTGATTTAGAGCGGCGCTGCTACCTCTTGAGCACTGTGTTGGATTTCCTTGAAGAGGAAAGGATGATGCAAGAAAGTAGCGTAAGTATTTCCTCGCTTTTGAGAACCAAGGTATCAATCCAGAGGAGGCTACGCGTGAGTCCCTCGTGACCGCACAAAGCAAATAACTCCTCACAAAAACGCGATAAGGGGTTATCAATCCTTCACGGTCACTTACGAGAGTCGATCCGATAGAGATGATAGATAATATTTTGGTATTTTTGTGATAAAGATGCAAAGTAAAATAAAAGTGAAGTAAAAAAGCAAAGGCAATAATAAAGTGTAGGAAGATTGATATGATGAAGATAGACCCGGGGCCATAGATTTCACTAGTGGCTTCTCTCAAGAGCATAAGTATTTTACTTGGGTGAACTAATTACATGTTGAGCAATTGATGAATTGAGCATAGTTATGAGAATATCTAGGTATGATCATGTATATAGGCATCACGTCCGAGACAAGTAGACCGACTCCTACTTGCATCTACTACTATTACTCCACTCATCGATCACTATCCAAAGATGCATCTAGAGTATTAAGTTCAAGAAAACAGAGTAACGCCTAAGCAAGATGACATGATGTAGAGGGATAAATTCATGCAATATGATAAAAACCCATCTTGTTATCCTCGATGGCAACAATACAATACGTGCCTTGCTGCCCCTATCACACCGGAAAAGGACACCGCAAGATTGAACCCAAAGCTAAGCACTTCTCCCATTGCAAGAAAAACCAATCTAGTAGGCCAAACCAAACTGATAATTCAAGAGACTTGCAAAGATAACCAATCATACATAAAAGAATTCAGAGAAGATTCAAATATTGTTCATAGATAATCTTGATCATAAACCCACAATTCATCGGTCTCAACAAACACACCGCAAAAAGAAGATTACATCGAATAGATCTCCACGAGAGAGGGGAGAACATTGTATTGAGATCCAAAAGAGAGAAGAAGCCATCTAGCTACTAACTATGGACCCAAGGTCTGAGGTAAACTACTCACACTTCACCGGAGAGGCTATGGTGATGATGTAGAAGCCTCCGTGATGGATGCCCTCCCATGGAGCTCCTAACAGCCCCAAGATGGGATCTCGTGGGTATGTAAGGTTGCGCGGTGGAATTAGGTTTTTGCTCCGATCCGATCGCTTGGGGGTACGATGTATATATAGGAGGAAGAAGTACGCCGATGGAGCAAGGTGGGGCCCACGAGGTGGAGGGCATGCCTCGGGGTGGGCGCGCCTCACCTCGTGCCCACCTCCTTTCTTTCTTGACGAGGGTCCAAGTCTCCGGATCATATTCGTGAGAAAATCATGTTCCGGCTTCATTCCGTTTGGACTCCGCTTGATATTTCGCTTCTTCGAAACTCAAATAGGCAAAAACAACAATTCGGGCTGGGCCTCCTGTTAATAGGTTAGTTCCAAAAATAATATAAAAGTGGATAATAAAGCCCAATAATGTCCAAAACAGAGATAATATAGCATGGAGCAATCAAAATTATAGACTCGTTGGAGACGATCGCATCCCCAAGCTTAATTCATGCTCGCCTCGAGTAGGTAAATGATAAAACAGAATTTTGATGCGAGTGCTACTTGGCATAATTTTAATGTAATTCTTCTTAATTGCGGTATGAATATTCAGATCCAAAATATTCAAGACAAAAGTTTAATATTGACATAAAAATAATAATACTTCAAGCATACTAACAAAGCAATCATGTCTTCTCAAAATAGCATGGCCAAAGAAAGTTATCCCTACAAAATCATATAGTATGGCTATGCTCTATCTTCACCACACGAAGTATTTAAATCATGCACAACCCCGATGACAAGCCAAGCAATTGTTTCATACTTTCGACATTCTCAAAACTTTTTTCAATCTTCACGCAATACATGAGCGCGAGCCATGGATATAGCACTATATGTGGAATAGAATGGTGGTTGTGGAGAAGACAAAAAGGGAGAAGATAGTCTCACATCAACTAGGCATATCAACGGGCTATGGAGATGCCCATCAATAGATATCAATGTGAGTGAGTAGGGATTGCCATGCAACGGATGCACTAGAGCTATAAGTATATGAAAGCTCAACAAAAGAAACTAAGTGGGTGTGCATCCAACTCGCTTGCTCACGATGACCTAGGGCATTTTGAGGAAGCCCATCATTGGAATATACAAGCCAAGTTCTATAATGAAAATTCCCACTAGTATATGAAAGTGACAAATGGGAGACTCTCTATCATGAAGATCGTGGTGCTACTTTGAAGCACAAGTGTGGTAAAAGGATAGTAACATTGTCCTTCTCTTTTTTCTCTCATTTTTTGTTTGGGCCTATTTTTTTTTATGGCCTTTTTTTTCGTCCGAGTCTCATCTCGACTTGTGGGGGAATCATAATCTCCATCATCCTTTTCCTCACTTGGGACAATGCTCTAAAAATGATGATAATCACACTTTTATTTTCTTACAACTCAACAATTACAACTTGATACTTAGAACAAAATATGACTCTATATGGATGCCTCCGGCGGTGTACCGGGATATGCAATGAATCAAGAGTGACATGTATGAAAGAATTATGAACTGTGGCTTAGCCACAAATACAATGTCAACTACTTGATCATGCTAAGCAATATGACAATGATGGAGCGTGTCATAATAAACGGAACGGTGGAAAGTTGCATGGAAATATATCTCGGAATGGCTATGGAAATGCCATGATAAGTAGGTATGGTGGCTGTTTTGAGGAAGGTAAATGGTGGGTGTATGATACCGGTGAAAAGTGCGCGGTATTAGAGAGGCTAGCAATGGTGGAAGGAATAAAAGTGCGTATAATCCATGGACTCAACATTAGTCATGAAGAACTCATATACTTATTGCAAAAATCTACAAGTTATCAAAGCAAAGTATTACGCGATGCTCCTAGGGGATATATTGGTAGGAAAAGACCATCGTCGTCCCCGACCGCCACTCATAAGGAAGACAATCAATAAATAAATCATGCTCGACTTCATCACATAACGGTTCACCATAATGCATGCTACGGGAATCACAAACTTTAACACAAGTATTTCTCAAATTCACAACTACTCAACTAGCATGACTCTAATATCACCATCTTCATATCTCAAAACAATTATCAAGCATCAAACTTTTCTTAGTATTCAACGACTCAAAAGAAAGTTTTACAAATCTTGAATACCAAGCATATTAGGATTTTTTAAGAAAATTACCATGCTATTTAAGACTCTCAAAATAATCTAAGTGAAGCATGAGAGATCAGTAGTTTCTATAAAACAAATCCACCATCGTGCTATAAAATATATAAGTGAAGCACTAGAGCAAAACTATATAGCTCAAAAGATATAAGTGAAGCACAAAGAGTATTCTAACAAATTCCAAATCATGTATGGCTCTCTCAAAAGGTGTGTACAGAAAGGATGATTGTGGTAAACTAAAAAGCAAACACTCAAATCATACAAGACACTCCAAGCAAAACACATATCATGTGGTTAATAAAAATATAGCTCCAAGTAAAGTTATCGATGGAAGTAGACGAAAGAGGGGATGCCCTCCGGGGCATCCCCAAGCTTTGACATTTTGGTGTCCTTATATTATCTTGGGGTGCCATGGAATCCCCAAGCTTAGGCTCTTGCCACTCCTTGTTCCATAATCCATCAAAAGATTTCACCCAAAACTTGAAAACTTCACAACACAAAACTCAACAGAAATCTCGTGAGTCTGCGTAGCTAAAGAAAACAAAAGACCACTTCAAGGTAATGTAATTAACTCATTCTTTATTTATATTGGTGTTAAACCAACTGTATTCCAACTTAGCTATGGTTTATAAACTATTTTACTAGCCATAGATTCATCAAAATAAGCAAACAACACACGAAAAAACAGAATCTGCCAAAAAACAGAACAGTCTATAGTAATCCGTAACTAACGCAAACTTCTGGAACTCCAAAAATTCAGCCAAAATAGGAAGACGGAGGAAATTTTTTTATTGATCATAATAAATTGGAATCACTATTTTATCACGTTCTGGTGATTTTTAACAATTGTTTTCGTGAACAGAAAGTTTCTGGAAATTACAGCAAGATCAAATAACTATCATCCAAGAAGATCCTATAGGTTTAACTTGGCACAAACACTAATTAAAACATAAAAGCACATCTAACCAGAGGCTAGATCAAAGATTTATTGATAACAGCAAGTAAAAATATTGGGTTGTTCTCCAACAAGCGCTTTTCTTTAAAGCGCTTTTAGCTAGGCATTGATAATTTTAATGATGCTCACATGAAAGATAAGAATTGAAGCGCAAAAAGAGCATCATAAAACACATGAAAACACATCTAAGTCTAACATACTTCCTATGCATAGGCATTTTATAAGCAAACAAATTAGCATAGCAAGCAACAAATTGGCATATGCAAGGAAGAAGAAAGAGATGATAGCAATCTCAACATGACGAGAGGTAATTTAGTAACATGAAAATTCCTACAACCATATTTTCCTCTCTCATAATAATTACATGTAGGATCAAAAGCAAATTCAACAATATAGCTATCAAATAACATATTCTCAACACGATACACATGCATGTGAAGTTGACACTCTTCCAAAATATTGGGATTATCACTAACTAAAGTCATGATTTCTCCAAGCCCACTTTTATCAAAAATTTCATAAGATTGAATGTTATGCAAATATGTGGGATCTAAAGTTGACACTCTTCCAAACCCACTTTCAATATTATTGCAATCACTATTATCAATCTTATATTCATCATGGGGCTTAAATAAATTTTTAAGATCATAAGAAGAATCTCCCCAATCATGACTATTGGACATAGAAAAACTAGCATCCCCAAGCTTAGGGTTTTGCATATTATTAGCATAATTTACATCAATAGAATTTATAATAAAATCATTGCAATCATGCTTTTTATTCAAAGATCTATCGTGAATCACTTCATAAAGCACTTCATCACAAATTTCAGATTTACGGATTTCAGGCAAAACCTTATAAAGATAATCTAGTGCTTCCAAATCACTAGGAATTGGTTCATCATAATTGGATATCTTAAAAAGATTGGCAAGCGGATGAGGATCCATAGATATTAGCTTCTCTGTTTAGGAATAAATACTCAATTATTTCAACCAAACGAGCAAACGAGCCAAGTAAGACATCAAGGCAAACGAAAAGACGAACGGATAAAGGGCAAATAAAACGGCAAAGGTGTAGTGGGGGAGAGGAAAACGAGAGGCAAATGGCAAATAATGTAATGCGGGAGATAAGGGATTGTGATGGGTACTTGGTATGTTGACTTTGCATAGACTCCCAAGAACGGCGCCGTAAATTCTTCTTGCTACCTCTTGAGCAATCGTGTTGGATTTCCTTGAAGAGGAAAGGATGATGCAGCAAAGTAGCGTAAGTATTTCCTTCAGTTTTTGAGAACCAAGGTATCAATCCAAAGAGGAGGCTACGCAAGAGTCCCTCGCACTGCACACAAAGCAAATAACTCCTCATAACCAACGCGATAAGGAGTTGGCAATTCCTTCACGGTCACTTACGAGAGTGAGATCTGATAGAGATGGTAGATAATATTTTTGGTATTTTTGTGATAAAAATGCAAAGTAAAATAAAAAGCAAAGTAAAAAAGCAAAGGCAATAATAAAGTGTAGGAAGATTGATATGATGGAGATAGACCCGGGGGCCATAGATTTCACTAGTGGCTTCTCTCAAGAGCATAAGTATTTTACGGTGGGTGAATGAATTATTGTTGAGCAATTGATGAATTGAGCATAGTTATGAGAATATCTAGGTATGATCATGTATATAGGCATCACGTCCGATACAAGTAGACCGACTCCTGCCTGCATCTACTACTATTACTCCACTCATCGACCGCTATCCAGCATGCATCTAGAGTATTAAGTTCAAGAAAATAGAGTAACGCCTTAAGCAAGATGACATGATGTAGAGGGATAAATTCATGCAATATGATAAAAAAACCCATCTTGTTATCCTCGATCGCAACAATACAATACGTGCCTTGCTGCCCCTACTGTCACTAGGAAAGGACACCACAAGATTGAACCCAAAGCTAAGAACTTCTCCCATTGCAAGAAAACCCAATCTAGTAGGCCAAACCAAACTGATAATTCGAAGAGACTTGCAAAGATAACCAATCATACATAAAAGAATTCAGAGAAGATTCAAATATTGTTCATAGATAATCTTGATCATAAACCCACAATTCATCGATCTCAACAAACACACCGCAAAAAGAAGATAACATCGAATAGATCTCCACGAGAGAGGGGGAGAACATTGTATTGAGATCCAAAAAGAGAGAAGAAGCCATCTATCTACCAACTATATATGGACCCGAAGGTCTGAGGTAAAATACTCACACTTCATCAGAGAGGCTATGGTGATGATGTAGAAGCCCTCCGTGATGGATGCCCTTCCCATGAGCTCCTAACAGGCCCCAAGATGGGATCTCGTGGGTATGTAAGGTTGCGGCGGTGGAATTAGGTTTTGGCTCAGATCTGATCGCTTGGGGGTACGAGGTATATATAGGAGGAAGAAGTACGTCGGTGGAGCAAGGTGGGGCCCACGAGGGTGGAGGGCGTGCCCTGGGGGTGGGCACACCCCCTACCTCGTGCCCACTTCCTTTCTTTCTTGACGTTGGGTCCAAGTCTCCTGGATCATATTCGGTGAGAAAATCACGCTCCCAAAGGTTTCATTCCGCTTGACTCGCTTGATATTCCGCTTTCTTCAAACTCAAATAGGCAAAAACAGAATTTCGGGCCGGGCCTCCGCTAATAGGTTAGTCCCAAAAATAATATAAAAGTGGGTAATAAAGCCCAATAATGTCCAAAACAGTAGATAATATAGCATGGAGCAATAAAGAAATTATAGATACGTTGGAGACGATCAGCGCCACCGACGCCGGGCGCTTTGGTCGTATCTCGTGAGGTTTATCCTCGATCGATCCTTCTCATTATCGCCGTTATTCTATTTAGGTGTATCCACCATGTACACATCATACGAGGAGGTGGCTGTCCAAAGACCCGATGAACGGCGGTTTTGGGCAAGTTCTTCCCGCATCGCCGCCCATACTGTCGATGTCTTCGCCGAATCGAGCATGTCGGTTAAGTCTTCGACAGTGGTTATGAAGTGGGCGGTGGGTGGGAAGCGAAATTCCCCGTCATCAGCCCCCAGTTCAAACCGGACATAATTCGGCTGTGAGTCCCCTGCTAAGGAGAGGGTTTTAATGAGTTTAGCACATCGCCTAAAGGTGAGTGTCGGAAGATGTCCGCGAGCTGAATTAACGACATACCTCGATCAAGCTCGACGGACGCGGATGCACGTGGTTCGGAACCTGTGGCCGGAGACGAATCCGAGGTTCCGATGACGCAGATCCCGCTCGTGGTTGGGTATCTGTGCGGCTCCAACGCCGCTGGGTCTGCGGCTTCCGTGGCGGAGTTGAGCTTCCGCCCCGGATGACACAATCTGCTCTAGATCTAGGGCCGCAGCACTTACAGCGCCATCTCCGGGTATGGTCCGCCGCAGATTTAGGTCATGTTCATCGCGTGGTAGGGAGCGGTTGTCAGGCTCAATCCGTCAAGATCAAGTCTCCGCGGATATCGCAACGATTTCAAGCTTCCAAACCTGACTGATGGCTGGGGCGAGTAAGCCGATCTGCTCTAGATGGCTGCGAAGTTGCCCGCAGCGCGGGCCGCCAATACGAAGATCCGCCGAGGAGAAAGACCTCCTCGTGGCAGCATCGCTTGTAGATGATTGACGGGCCATCGAGCCTCTAAGCACGGCTACGTAGGAACTCGCAATGAAAGCACCAATGTCGGTATCAAAACCAGCGGATCTCGGTAGGGGGTCCCAATCTGCGCGCTAAGGTCAATGGTAATAAAGCATGGGGACACGATGTTTACCCGGTTCGGGCCCTCTCTATGGAGGTAATACCCTACTTCCTGCTTGATTGATCTTTATGAATATGAGTATTACAAGAGTTTATCTACCACGATATCATAATGGCTAAAACCCTAGAAGTCTAGCATGTATGATTATGATTGCCTCTACGTACTAAACCCTCCAGTTTATATAGACATCGGAGGGGACTAGGGTTGTACAAAGTCGGTTACAGATAAAGGAATCTTCATGTCCAGACGCCAGGCTTGCCATCCACGCCAAGGAGAGTCCCCATCCGGACACGGGAGACAGTCTTCTGTCTTGTATCTTCACGGCCCATCAGTTCGGCCCACGTTACATAGTCCGGACGCCCGAGGACCCCTTAATCCAGGACTCCCTCAACATGAACGAGACACCTCTCCGGTCAATAACCTATAGCGGAACCTGGATGCTCATATTGGTTCCCACATATTCTACGAAGATCTTTATCGGTCGTACCGTAATGACAACATACATTATTTCTTTTGCCATCCGTATGTTACTTGCCCGAGATTCGATCGTTGATATCTTCATACCTAGTTCAATCTCGTTACCGACAAGTCTCTTTACTCGTTCCATAATATATCATCCCGCAACTAACTCATTAGTCACATCGCTTGCAAGGCTTCTTATGATGTGTATTACCGAGAGGGCCGAGAGATACCTCTCTGATACTCAGAGTGACAAATCCTAATCTCGATCTATGCCAACCCAACAAACACCTTCGGAGATACCTATAGAGAAACTTTATAATCACCCAGTTACGTTGTGGCATTTGATAACACACAAGGTATTCCTCCGGTATCCGAGAGTTGCATAATCTCATAGTTAAAGGAATATGTATATGACATGAAGAAAGCTATAGCAATAAAACTGAACGATCAATATGCTACGCTAACGGATGGGTCATGTCCATCACATCATTCTTCTAATGATGTGATCCCGTTCATCAAATGACAACACATGTCTATGGTTGGGAAACTTAACCTGTAAGTGCCTCTAGTGCCACCCCTAGTTGGTTTTGGAGTATTGACGACAAACCTAGTTGAGGGACTAATGTGTTTGTGAGAATTGCAGGATAACACAGGTAGTAGTCCCTCATTGATTCGGTTTACCTACCGGAGATGACCCCTAAAAATGTGTGAAGACATTGAAGACAATGGTGGAATGTGAACATATTCACAGCGAAGATTATGACTCGAGAAGACATTCACGTGAAGACAATGGAGTGCTAAGACATAGCTGTTTCGTAGTTTCCTTTTCTTCTTTGTTGAGTCATAGGAACCACCGCACTGTTAAGTGGGGTCCAAGTGAACAAAGTCAGAGTGATTGAAGTGATGCTCAACCAAATCCTATGTCTTCGAGCGAAGACAATGAGAGAAAATCTTATCCAGAGCTGGATGAGTCGGCTTTACTTGTAGCCCAAGTCAAGCTGACGCGTATGTTTGAAATCTGACCGTTGGAACACATGTCGCCTCCTCATCGCCTGTGGTCATTTCGGACAAATCGTAGGGTTGCCTAGTGGCTATAAATAGCCCACCCCTACACCATAAATTGGTGGCTACTCAGAGCTAGTGCACGACTTTTGTCGTTTGAGAGCAACCCACCTCCGAAGCATTTGAGAGAGATCCTTGCGAGGACAAAGCCCAAAATACCCAGAGCCCAAAGAGTGTTTGGCATCATCAAGTCCTTCTCGTCTGCTGCGGACTCAAGACTTGTTACACTTGAGGACTGTGAATCCTCCAAATGATTAGGCATCACGTTCTGAGCATCCAAGAGTCATTCTGGATTGCCGGTGAACGAAGTCTGTGAAGCTTCGGAAGTCTACCTTGAAGACTTACCAAAGTGATTGGGCATGGACTAAGTGTCCTTAGCTCAAGGGGAATAAGGTGAAGACACGGTCTTCTGAGTTAAATCTCAGCCTCCCTAACTAGACGATAGCTTGTCACAAAGAATCGAACTGGTCTAATCGGAGTTTTAGCTATGTCGATCGCAGAATAATCAAAGTCTCCGCTATGCGTCTCTGCCTTCACTACAAAAAATACACTTCCGTGATGGTACGTGTTTGTCACAAGAGGTCGCTTTTGTCATGCATGTACATCCATGACAAATTTATGATAGAATCAAGATAGTCATACTTGTGCCGTCAGAGAAGTGTTCCATGACATTACCAAAATTATCATCACGAAGTGTCCACTTCCATGACAATAAATCGCGTCACGTAAGTGCTTTCGCAAGGGTGACCGACACGTGGCGCCCATCGTAACGGAATGCCATTAAGCTATCGAGTCGGGTTTTGGATCCGATAACCCGTTAATCAGCCTCGACCAATGGGGATTTTCCACGTAAAATCATCATTGGTTAGCGGAAACACGGTCGGCTCATCGCTGGGACAGATGTCATCCACTCACCGGATGAAGGCCGATGATACGCCGACATGGCACGCCCAACAAAGGGCTCCATTCTCGTGAAAAGGCCGGCCCGTTTGACTTGGTCAAAAGCTAGAGGGCCGGCCCATGGAAAGCCTGTTAACGGCCTGTTTGCATATAGCCCATTTACAGCCCGCTAACCCAGGGCCCGTTATGCCCTACCCGAATTAGGCCCAGTAGCGTCATCTGGGTCGTCCAATATGATTCCATCCTGTTTTCACTTTTGGCCCATGTATAGCCCATGACGTCTTTCGGCCCATCTGAGGCCCTTTGTAACTCTTGGCCCATTAGCAGCCCGTGCTGAAACTGGCCCGTAATGAACAGTGTATTACTTTACACCCATTAACGGCCCGTGGTGAAACTAGCCCATAATGAATAGTGTATCACTTTATACCCATTAACGCCCGTTATTCTGCTATTGCTTTAGCCCAAGTTAACTTTCGCCTTCGAGGGCCCATTTATTCTTGGGCTCATTTGCAGATTCGTTACTTACGCCTACATTATCATTTTCGCTTAGGCCAAATTCAGCCCGTTGTTATAGTCGGCCCGCTTAGGACCGTTAGTCTCATAATGGGCCAATTTCATAGCATCACCAACACGCCTATTAACGACCTGTTATGGTTAGCCCATAAAACGTATGATTTCCATTAAAGGCCCATCTATGGCCCATTAAAGGCCCGTACAAGACCCATAAATGAGCGGGCGGCCCATGGATCCTACGAGACGTACAAGGCCCATGGATCCTACGAGACATAGAAGGCCCATGGATCCTACGAGACGTAGAAGGCCAATGGATACGACGGCCCGTGAAGGGCCATGGTCGGGCGAATTGGCCCCCGTTTGAACGATATAGCATATTCAAAGAATTATCCTACTCAATACTATCACCTCTAAAAAGCCTACACTATTACAACAAAGAGATCAAGGCATAGAAAGGTAGAATAATCCTACACTATACAATAAAGAAATTATCGCCGATTCTACCCATCGGGCATTATGGTTCGCACGGTGATAATAAAGCATACACAAACAGCAAATTACATACACCGGCAAATACAACTCATACATCATGGACGCCGCATCAACTTAACTCCATTTGAACTATAATCTCTTCGTAAAATAGGATTGGCCCGATTCAGATAGCACAAATTTCAGTCCGCAAAATCTCCAATTCCTTCATGGTTACCTCAGTGTCTTGTTTCATTTTTTGACTCCTCGCTTCTAATACCGCATGTCCAGCCTCAACTTGTTGATTATACATTGACAATCATGTACACGTTGTCTTGCTACCTCTAGTTGATGCTCGAGAACATCAGCACATTCCAATTCCAATCCATAATCATTCGGTAACGACCATGCCGCACTGCTTGCAGATCTTTGTGTTGATGTCACTTCATCCTGAAATGTTTCGTTAGTACACATGACTAGGGCAAAATATAGTTACAACAAGAAGCTTAACAAGACACTATTTTGTATTACATGGCAAAACAGGACTAATAATAATGTTACGCTGTCACTTTAAAAAAATGTTACACGTCATGAAGCATAAGCAGTGATATTTTAAAATTATAAAAAGATAGTCTGTGTAGCCTGCATACATAAATCCTCTTAGCTCACCAGAGGAGCATGGTGTTAGCCCAATCGAAAACATGCATAAGTTACAAATTTAGACAAAGACGCTATGAGTAAGTAAGCAAGGCCATTATTATGTGCCTCAATTAAAGTCTTAGGGAGCATAATGAATAGCAGAGGGTTTCATACAAACATACTACAAAGAGCAAAACTATGCAATCATTAGCGAGTATAAATTAGATTGTGAGCCTCATGCAATAATAGTTGGTTAATAGACTTCAAAGCTTCAGCACACTTCGCAGTAGTAATTAAATGGTAAGGCCTTTAATTATGTCAACTAATAGTGATACAAGTACCAAACATCGTGCATGATTATTTGTGCATCTCATTAATCGAGGACAAATAAAGCAATTGAAAAGAGAAAATTAACTATGCCTGAAACAAACAAGGAATTGAACTGTTGAGTTGCATACAAGGACTTACCTTAGTAGGTTGAAGAGGCTCAAGCAGCTCCTACTTCTCTTGCAAGGCTCCTTCCTAACATCTTGTACTTGGAAATCCTCAATCTTATCTTCATTGCACCCCTCCGCAAGGTGACACAAACTAGTTACTCGCCTCCTTGAAGATAAATATGCATACTTTCCAAACAGGAACACAAAAGGATGAGATTATAACAAAACAACACCACACAATGAAACATGCCGATCTCTTGCACTTGCACACAATGAAATGAGCATTTACTATGTCTCAGACTATGTAAAAACTAGGCATACCTTCGAACTGGATCTCCAGTACTCTTGGAGAGCCTATCGTAGTGTAAAGCCAAACCTTTATGTCACATATGAGTTAGACAAGGCCCCACTACAGCAGCCCTTAGTGTTTAAATCGTTGACAAGCTCATAGAGTGTTAGGTCAAGAACAACAAGTAATCAAAGCAAACAGTCCTAGTATGGTGGCTGATGCAAACAAGCAATTGAATGTATGTGAGCAAATCTACATATGAAGAAAAGAAGCAAAGAAGGAGGCTTAAAGACCATCACTTGACTGACCAGATTTAAGGGGCATTTAAACATCATGTGCAACATATGAACTAACATAAACATTGCATATTCCAGATTCTACAATGGAATGCACATGTATTAGGTTATGCCATGTATGATGATGCCTAAATGTACAGATAGCAGGCAGGAGTGATTCATCATTGCACGCACAATCGCCTTTTCAGGGTATATTGTCAAAATAAGCCATAAAAGATGTAAAGAAGTCATTTTTGAGTTATGGGCTTGGGCTTAACTAATTTCGCTTTGGAGGGGGGTGTTTCGGGTAGAACCTCACTAAAAATTGAAGGGAAGGGGAATAGTGAAATGACTCTTGTTCCGCCTATATTACACTCAAAATACAATCACGACTTCGTGTCACACCGACCTCAAGTAAAACAAACACACAAGCATTCATTGCCCAGCCCGCTTGCATCTCCTCTCCCCTTTCCTCTACTCGATCCTCGCCTCAAAGACTAGGGTTCCTCCAATGAGCCGTCGCCATCGGGTCCCATCTCGCCTTGTCCTCAACGATGCTATGTCCAGCTAGGCTACATAGTCGGGCGGTAGAGGCAAACCTCTAGCTTCTCCTCCTCGCGCCGCCTCATTCTCATGGTTTCCAAAGAGTGCTCCAATGTGGTACGTCCAACGACTACTCCGCAAGGCGCCGCACAACTACGGCTGATGCCACACTACTACGTAAGGCACCTTATTCCCTCCTCCTCCCGTGCCATGGCCTTGAGGTGCTATTGAAGGATGAGCTCATCCAACAAGGTGAGGATCTCCTCTGATTTTTGCCAAATTTTCATTCTCGATCCACTATACGATGAATTGCTATGAGCTGCTTCGCTGCCGCTATATGATGCATTGCTATGAGCTGCTCCTCGCCGCTGCTATATGATGAATTGCTATGAGCTGCTGTCAGCCGCTGTATGATGAGTTGCTATGAGCTGTTGCTGCTGCTATATGATGAATTGCAATGAGCTGCCATCGCCGCTGCTATATGATGAGTTGCTACAAGCTGCTCCCTCGCCGCTATATGATGAGTTGCTACAAGATGCTCCTGCCGCTGCTATATGATGACTTGCTATGAGCTGCTCCTGCTGCTGCTATATGATGAATTGCTATGAGCTGCTCCTGCTGCTGCTATATGATGAATTGCTATGAGCTGCTGCTGGTATATGATGAATTGCGATCGTCGCTGCTGTATGATGAGTTGCTATGAGCTGCTGCTATATGATGCTTTCAGTGTGGTGCTATACGATAATAACCAGCCACTTGGACCATCGAATTTCAATAAATAATTGTTCTTCATTTAAATGTGGGTCATGCGTTCTTCGTTTAAATTAGGCAATGGGATCTCTATGGAAAACATTGACCAAAGTAGATTGTGCCAAGTAGATGGTATCTTTGTATTTGCATTTTGAGCAAATAGTGATGGTCCGTTTTCCTATCAAATTAATTACTGCACTGGGTTCAATTTGTGATGTTTGCAAGTCAAATTAATTTCCATATGGGCAGCAAAATGAAAAAAATATAATGCAATCTAGACTTTCCACTGATCATACCAAAGATAAGCTGAAAACGCAATGAAATGGACTGGTTGGCTTATTACATGGAGCTTACATTCACAAGTGCTTATTTTCTTAGGATAACTCGTAATAATTGTCCCTAAGAAACTTGGCTAATAGAACTGGCATACAAATAACATGTCACGATGATTGCAATGGAGGAGTGACGTACCATAGTACACTGTATAGGCTCACCGATGCCTCCCCTTTTTTTGCGATGTTCCATGAAATTGCCACATACATCTTGTACTTTTTCATTGTGTAACCCTATGTGCAAGTTGACACGGCTAATTTTCAGACATTTCTACATGATACTACATTGCATATCCCTTGCGCATATTTAAACCACCAATTAACGATTGTGTGTGCATCATAAACTAGCCATGACTCGTCTCATGGACTAGCAGCACTCTAAGGAGCCTAATGTAGTGCAATCGGAATTCCTACATGCCACCTACGATTTTGTGTAATGTACTACCCTGTTCCTAAATATATGTCTTTGTAGAGGTTCCTGATGGACCACATACAGATGTATATAGATGCATTTTCGAGTGTAGATTCACTCATTTTGCTCCGTATGTAGCCTATAGTGGAATTCTAGAAAGACTTATATTTAGGAACGGAGGTACGAGGTAGTATCATGTATGACATCTACATATCTAATTTAGCAGCCAAGAGTAGAAATCATTGTTTGCACAAAGGGATTACTGGTCGAAAATCCTAGCAAAGCACGCCAGCAGTGCACGTAACAATACAAGAGAGAGAGACGCGCTTACAAGATCATAGCAATGCCTCACCCAAGATCTTGGTGGCCAAGCTGTTAGATCCGTAAGAAACATCGCCCTTGTAGTTTTTGCCACCTGCATAACAGTAACAAATGACCGTTAGTATATTTGAAGTACATCGGGTGGTGATGCCGGACGGTTTAAAGGTGACAAGTACCTAGGCTCAAGGGTGCTTGGCATCTCTCCATCATCGGGAATCAAAGTTAGAAACGCCGAGGGTGATGACACTACGCTAGCTGCCGGGTCCCGTAAGGAGATCTAGAACCGCCGAGTAGGGTGTTTGTGGAGCGGCTCGTAGGGTGGACCACGGTGTGGGCGGGCGCGATCTATGGCCGTGGATGAGGGCGAGGTGAAGTTGTTCGTGGTTGGTGATGAAGTCATATACCTAGGTAGGGTCATGGACCTGTCCAAGATACCTCCCCAAGGTCATCCTTAGAGTAAACTTCCTACCACGACCTGTAGGTTTCCACTGATGATTCAAAGACACTGACCATGAAGACCCACTCGACCACCAGAGTCCAAGAGCCACTCGTGTCCAAACGGTCTGTAGATTAAGTAGTCTTTATGGTCATGATGACATTTTTATGTAAGCATGCTACCAAGAACGCCTAGCCTTAATGTACCTTAAACCCTCCGCTACGGGCTGGCTGGGGTCCTCAAGACTTATATAAACCACCCTCCATGTAGAGGGGTTGGCACCCCGTAATTCATACGATATAATCCAATGACCGCCCCGGCTCCGAGACGAGGGCTGTTACTTCTCCGAGAAGGGCCTCAACTCAGAACTCATGCGCACTAACCACTCCATAGCTAGTACCTTGCCTCCATACCTACCCCCATTCTACTATCGACTTAGAACCACGACAGCTTGGCGCCCACCATGGGCAGGTGTTCTAGCAATTTGTTGGAGAAGTTGGGATTCTTTCGATCTCCTACATCATGGTTTAAGGTGGAGTTTTGGTCGAGGGTCATGAGATCCGCCTCGCTGCGCCACGCTCATCGCCGACGACTGGGCTTGGCTTCGTGGAGGCTCCTCTCGACGCCGACACGCCCCCGTCGTCATGGGCAACGTGACTGCTACAGGCGTCCGCGGGCGCCTCCTCAGAAGCAACCGTCGACCCAAGATGGGTCGGTTCTTGTGCCGCCCTCACTCCTCAGCCTTCTCACGCGCAAGCGCCCGGCCGGTCGAGGCTTCAGCGGTGGGTGAGGTATGCGGTGGTTCGCCACCGGCCACTTCCTCAAGTCGCGCAATCGAGCCCGACGAATCTCTACGGCCTGTTTGATTCTGCCGACCGCTCCGCAGAGATCTGATCCGGAAAAGGAGAAGCAGCGATTCGGGCGGCAGAGGTTCTGATGGTCGACGGAACCACGCAGTCCTCCTGGATACCCCCGCACCGATGGAGGCGACGGTGGAGGTGATCTGGCGCAAGATCACGAAGAGTACCAACCCGAGCCCTCACTTCGCTGCAGAGGGAGGAACTTCGCCGCCGAAACATGGATGCGCTTCACACTCCAATCGTTGGAGAAACCCCCGAGGCTCGTGCCTTGGAGGATGCGCTGGCCAACTTGGCTGAGCGCACTGACCGAGAACCTCCAATGAAGTTCTCGACGAGCGACGCGACCACGGGTTCCGTAATCCAACGACGCCACTTCTTTCCACAACCAACTCAGTATATCGAACTCCAATTCAGAATTTAGCAGCTGCAACCCAGATAGCGTAATCAATTCAGCCTTCCCAACGAGGCGGGTAGAGGTTTGCAACAGATCGAGATTTACTCCGGCAGCAGGAGATCAAAACTCAGTCAGATTACAACACGAACAGATTCACAGCAGATCCGTCTGCTAATTCAGTCCAATGGCCCATAGTCCAAGGTCGCCCGAGGCGTGAGGAACGTGGAGGCCGACGTGATGATCAAGACAGAATCGCGAGTCAGTATGAGCACCGATTCAATCGCAATGATCGACGCCGAGTGCCCACCCTCCCCAAGGGGTGGATCATACGCCTCGGCAACAAGATGACAGACGCCAAAGACAAGGTTGGGCGAAGGGTTCCAATGACCCTGAGAGCCTGTGCTTTGATGCAAGGTCCATCATCGCTCAAGGCTTGGTCGACAGAATAGAGCTCACCGAGAAGGTTATGACAGAGATGTTCCTCCATCGCCAGAGTTCATGTCTCAGTGCCGAGTGTTTTAGCAGGGCCGCCAGAGCCACAGGATTCCTCCCAACTTCAGGTTGGCGATCGGAGTCAAGAAGTTCACCGTGAGTCCAAGCCCGACACTTGGCTTGAGGACTACCGAGTGGCTGTTCAGATTGGCGGCGGCAACGATGAGGTAGCTATGAAGCATTTGCCCTTATGTTGGAGGGTTCGCCAGAGCATGGTTGAATCTGTTAGCACCCAAAGAGTATTTACATTTGGGAAGATCTGACCCAGTGTTTGTCAGACATTTGAAGGGACTTGTGTTTACCAAAGCAGGATTGATGAGCTGCAAATGTGTGTGCGTAAGTCGAATGAAACTTTGAGAGATTACATCCAGAGATGGATAACCCTTGCACCACACAGTTGAGAATGTGTCTGATCACCAGGCAGTCTGTGCTTTCAAGGAAGGTGTCAAGAACAGAGAGTTGAGTTTGAAATTCGGTCCGACAGGAGATATGACCCTGAGTCGGATGATGGAGATTGTCACCAAGTATGCTAATGGTGAAGAAGAGGATCGACCCGAGTGGTAGGTACAAGTCACCGCTAATGAAGTCATGGAGGAAATTCCAATGGAAGCAGAAGCGCAAAGTCGAGCCAGCCTTCCCGGAGAAGCCTTGGTCAGGACCCTGTGAAAGTTCAAGGGGAAACCCAAGGGTCCATGGAAACCCAAGAAGGTGAAAGACCAAGATGGGAATGATGTGTTGACTTGCCATGTCACATTCACACGAAGAAAGATGAAGAGGGTAAACTCATTTACCCAAAGCATACCACTCAACAATGTCGGGTTTGATTCAGCAGCCCAAGGGAAGCAGCCCAAGGATAAGGAAAAGGGTCGATAAAGTCGAGGACAAAGAAGATAGTGATGGTGGATACCCCGTGTCAATTCCACTCGATGATTTTTGCTGACGTTGAAAGCAAAAGTCGATTGAAAGTTATCAACCGAGAAGTGAACATGGTCGCCCGCGACGCCCAATTATCTGAAATGGTCCTAGACCGCCATCACATTCACCAGTCCGATCATCCGACACACATTGCCACCCCGGGAGGCAAGCTGCAGTGGTTGACCCAATGTCAAGGCACTCGACCGACCAAAGTTTTGATGGATGGCGGCAAAGGCCTGAACATCTTGTATGCAGAGACGCTGAAAGGATGGGCATTCCATGTCCGCACTCAGACCAAGAATATGAGTTTCCACGGAGTCATTCCCGAAAGAAGGCTGAGTCACTCGGTCAAATTGCTCTTGATGTGGTTTTTGGTGATTCAAGCATTTCCGAAAGAAAAGTTGACCTTGAGGTCGTGGATTTCCGTGAGAGCTTATCACGCTTATTCTAGGAAGGTCGGCGATGCCTGCTTTCATGGTCCGACCATGTTATGTGTACCTTTAGGCTGAAGATGCCCGCCCCAAGGGTGTGATCACCGCTACTAGCAATCGGAAGAAAGCGAAGAGTGTTTCCAAAGGCTCTAAGATTGCTGATGCTCGATGGCAGTAGAATTGCAAGAATATCGTAAGACCGCAGATCCGAAAGTGATTTTTGCAGCCAAGAAGCCCGCCACGGAGTTGGCATTTCAGCCGTCCGTGAGACGAAGCAGGTTCATATTCACCGACCGACCCCAATGCTGCTCCGACCAACCTCTCAACAACACTCGACTCCAAATAGGAAGAAGCGCCATCCGCTTCCTCCGTGAGAACGGGACATCTTTGCATGGAAGCTCGCTAACATGCCGGTGTTCCTGTGGAGCTGGCTGAGCACCGCCTCATGAAGTCGACTCAAAAGTCAAACCTGTCAAAGAACATCTTCGACGGTCCGCCCGTCCAAGAGAAAGGCCATAGGCGAGGAGGTGGCTCGGCCTTAGCAGCAGAGTTTATCCGAGAATTTTACCACCCGAGTGGCTCGCCAATGTGGTCTTGGTCCCTAAGAAGGACACCATCGCGCATGTGCATCGACTTCAAACATATCAATTGGGCCTGCCTAAAGATTATTTTCCTCTCCCCACATCGACCAAATAGTCGACTCGACCGCTGGATGTGAGCGGTTGTCTTTTTAGACGATATTCCGGTACCATCAGATCCGGCTCAGATGGACCCGACGAGATCAAAACATCTTTCATCACTCCATTCGGTGCTTCGTTATGTCACCATGCCATTCGCCTCAAGAATGCCGGAGCCACGCTCATGAGGATGATTCGTAAGTGTTTACTCACCAAATCAATCGGAACGTGGAAGCATACATGGATGACATTGTGGTCAAGTCACTGAAAGGTTCCACCTGCTGATCGACCTTGCTGAAACATTTGCCAATCTCAGGAGGTATGATATCGCTTAATCCATCAAAGTGCACATTCGAGTTCCCGTGGATGTTATCGGTTTTCGCTTCGAACGAGGAATCGACGCTAACCCGTAAAAATTTGGCACTATTCTCCTAATGAAACGCCTCGCATGCGTGCAACGATGTACGAAGCCATCGGATGCTTGGCCGCTTAAGTCGATTCATCTCTCGCCGTGAAAAGGCATTGCCTCTTACCGATCGATGAAGAAATCGCATAAGTTCGAGTGGACTCAAGTTGTTAGCGCTTGCAGAGCTCAAAGCTCGCTTCCACCCAGCCGGTGCTTGCTGCCCTAATCAGCAAAGAGCCATTGCTGCTTTACATTGCAGCCACAGACAAGTCGTCAAGACAAGATTTACGGTCGAAAGCGGGAAGAGGAAGGAAAGCCTTCAAAGTTCAGCGCCAAAGATATTATCTTTCTCAAGTGTTAACCCTGCTGAAGCAAAGATACCCTCATTATCGGCTTGTGTATGGGATTTATATGATCGCAAATAAGGTTGCTCACTACTTCTCTGATCATTCCATTACAGTCGTCAGCGATGCCCCGTTATCAGAGATTCTGCACAACAGAGACGCAACTGGTCGAGTGGTGAAATGGGCGATTGAACTTCTTCCCCTTGATACCAAGTTTGAGGCAAAGAAAGCCATCAAGTCCCAAGCAATAGCAGATTTCATCGCCGAGTGGATTGAACAACAAGCTACCGACTCAAGTTCACTCGAGCATCGGACTATGTTCTTGATGGTTCCAAGATGCTGAATGGTTCCGTGTGGGTAGTATTGGTTTCCCGAGGAGATAAGCTCAGATATGTGCTCCAGATTCACTTTGATTCTTCCAACAATGAAGCGTAATACGAAGCATTGTTGTATGGGTTGCGATGGCCATTTCATCAAGGCGTCTGTCGCCTCATGGTCTATGGCGACTCAGATCCGTGGTTAATCAGTGATGAAGGAGGACGTCAAGTCCAGCCATGATCTGCTATCGTAATGCAAGTGAGGAAGCCGGAAAAGAAGTTTGAGGGGTTAGAGCTCCATCACATACCCCGACCAAAAATCAAGTCATTGATGATTTGGCTAAAATAGGGTCCAAGAGGGAAGCCATTCCCAGTGATGTGTTTTTGGAGCACATCCAGACACCGCCGATTCAAGAGGATCCTTTCACCGAAGAAGCTCCACAGCCAAAAAGTGCCACTGATCCGACTAAAGTTGAGGTTCCAGCGGTGGTCGACCTGGTCATGGAAGTCGTGGTCATCACTCCCGATCGACTGCACAGCACATCACATACATCCCGAGGAAAGAGCTCCTGAGAATGAAGAAGATGCTAGATGATCGTCTGGTCGATCCAAGGCCTTTACTGTGATCAAGGGATGCTTATTCAGAGAAAGCGTGATCGAGTCACCAAAAGTGCATAACGCCGTAAGAGGGTCGATAATCCTTGATGATATCCACTGGGACCTGTGGTCACCATGCGCCCTTCTCGACCATCGTGGCTAAAGCATACCGAAGCGGTATTTTATCGCCAAAGGCAAATGAAATGGCAAAGGAAATAGTCGACAAATGTGAAGGATGTCATTTACTCCAATATGTCACACAAGCCCGCCAACATTGAAGACCATTCCACTGCTCCGCTTTTCGCTGTTTGGGGGTTGATATGATTGGACCGCTGAGAACCGGCAGGAGTGGTTTCACCTATTTGCTTGTGGCAATCGACAAGTTCACGAAATGGATCAAGCTAAACCTATCAAGAATCTTGATGCGTAATCGCTGTCAGGCTTGCCGAGAATTGATATTCAGATATGGAGTTCCGCACAAAGATCATCACGACAATGGGTCAAATTTCGATTCGACAAGTTCAAAGCCTTTTGCGCCTCGTGGCACGCTGGTCGACTATGCTTCACCGCCACCCCCAAATAATGGACAAGCTGAACGAGCAAATGATCTAATTCTCAAAGGATTGAAACTCGATTGATGTGTGATCTCAAGCATGTAGTTGAGCGTGGGTCGATTTAACTTCCGCCGGTTCTTTGGGGATTGAGGACCACTCCTAATCGCTCGATCGAGAACTCCATTCTTATGGTCTATGGAGCTGAAGCAGCTTCGCCGAGTGACCTGCTTCACAATGCCCCCGAGTCGAACTCTACTCAAGATGAAGCAGAGCAAGCCCGCCAAGATGCAATGACCTCCTTGAAGAGGAGAGAGAGATGGCCCTGATCCGCCGACCATCTATCGCCAGGACTTGCGCCGATTCCACGCCAGAAATGTGAAGAGCCGAGCCTCGTGAAGGAGATCTGGTCCTCCGAGTGGATCAACAGAAACCACACAAGCTCGCTCCCACTTGGGAAGGCCCTTCATCGTCACCAGAGTTCTTCACAATGGGCTTACCATCTTCACAACGCCGAACGCCAGATCGATGAGCCTCGGCATGGAATGCGGAGCTGCCCGCCTTTTACACTTAAGAGCTCACTCGGTGAGATGTAATAAAAGTACTTCAGTAGTTTGTCTATCTAAATCAAGAAGATTATAATTTTCCTAGTGATTGTTATTACTTTTGTTAAAATCCCCCCAAAGGTGACTTAGCTAAACCGCTTTCACCTAAGTTTGTAAAAATCTCACCGAGTGTCGAGCCAGCCTCTCACTGGGGTTTAGCAACAATCCGCTTCGCCTAAGTGTTTAAAATCCTACCGAGTGGTGAGCCAGCCTCCCACACGGGGGCTTAGCTGCAGCCCAAGTACTCGCCTAAGTGTTTAAAATCCTACCGAGTGGTGAGCCAGCCTCCCACTTGGGGGCTTAGCTGCAGTCCAAGTACTCGCCTAAGTGTTTAAAATCCTACCGAGTGGTGAGCCAGACTCCCACTCGGGGGTGTAAGTGCATCTAGTGCCCCTTAGTGATTTTGGTGTATTGAAGACTTATAGGTTAAGGAACTAATGCGTTTGTGAGTGTACACAGGTCTATAAGTCTATGAGGAGTTTGATATTTACAGAGAAAGTCAATTCTCAAAAATGAAGTTCTTTGATCAAGACTTTGATATTCTCAAGACTTTCTCAAGACTTTGAAAGTGAAGAAATTGGTGTGACCTTGAAGACTTGGTATTCATTTGAGGAACATGAAGCGTGAAGACTTTTGTTTTCAGAGTTTCATTTTCTCTTTCTTGAGTCATAGGAAACACCGTGATCGTTAAAGGGGGTCGAGGAAATACTAAGGAAAAATTTCCATGTGATGCTCAACTCAAAATCCTACACCTACCAATCCCTTCGAGTGAAGCCATTGAAATTCATACAGTCCAAATAATTTCTTCAAAGGATGAGACGAAGTTCTTCCGGTCGCCGAGGAATTTGTCCCGACCGAGGAGTTAGGAATTCGCCAAAGGCGATTGCCTACACAAAGGAGGAACATGATAGCCCCGAGGAATTTGATATTCAAATTTCGACTGCTGTCAAGGTCAAGCGCCACCTGTCCCAAAATATCTTATCCACCTAACGGTCATATCATTGAAGGGCATTTATGTCTTATCATGTCGGGCTACTCCCTAGGCTATAAATAGCCGCCCCCTACAACCACTAGTTGGTTGGCTGCTCCAAGAGAACTTGACACTTGTCATTTGAGAGCAACCCATCTTCTGAGGACTTTGAGCAAAAATCATCGAGGAGGAAAACCCAAAACCCAAAACCCCTATAAACCCAAAGTGATTGAGCATCATCAAGAAATTGATCCTCATGTGGATCCGACGCTTGTTACCTTTGAAGACTGTGCTTCTTCCAGACGGTTAGGGCCATGGTCTAGAGCATCCAAGAGGAATTATGGATCGCCGAGTGACCAAGTCTGTGAAGGTTTGGAAGTCGCTCAAGACTTACCACAAGTGATTGGACGAGGTCTGTGTGACCTTAGTTCAAGGAGAATACGGTGAGGACTTGGTGTCCTGAGCTGCGCGGCCAGCCGATCGGGTGTCCGGACTGTGTGTCCTCGAGTTTAAATACTCGCCGCCCAACCGACGCATAACCGAGGCAGCAGTTGAACTGGTCTACCAAATCATTGTCTTCACCAACCTTATCGGGTTCTATTTCCTCAACCTTTCATTTCTCATTACTGAATTGAGTGTTTGTTCATATCTGTGTTTGAAGACTTTGATCAAGACTTTCAATTTCCTCGCCCAATTTCTTCACCGCTTTGTCTTCATCTTGTGTTATCCTGTGATTACGCTTTTCTCGATTCTGAGCTGTCTTCATTTCATCATGATGACCATGCGTATTCTGTTATGCTTACTTCGAGTACTTATTCCACAGTAAGTAGTTCTTCGCTAAGGAATTTCTCACCGCAAATTCCTCAAAGAAGAATTCATAAAATCGCCTATTCACCCCCTCTAGTCGATATAACGACTTTCAATTGGTATCGAGCAAGGTACTCCCTTGTTCTGTGTGATTTTGGTTTAACCACCGGAGTTTTAGTTATGTCGACCGCAGTATGATCAAGGTCTCAGAGGTGTCCTACCTTCGATGGGACGGACTACCCTTATCGGAAGAACAAGATGCGAATGCATCTTGAAGCAATTGACAACGATCTCTGTATGTTGTGGAAAATGGTGTTCCTCACCACACCTTCTCCTAATGCTGCTGATGTGAAGAGATTCAAGCAACTCGATTCTCAAGCGAAGAATATCATATGTGGCCATCCGAGCAAAGGTCAATATGGAAGAGTGAGTGCTTTGGAATCGCTAAGCTCATCCGGGACAAAGGTCCAAAGTGAATGAAGGAGTCTCAACTTAGCGTGACTCTCGAGTTGATGTTCTTCGAATCTCTTCAACCGCTTCAAAAGACTTGACAACTAAAATGTTCAACAAACCTTCGATCGCTTTCATCGACATCTCAAATGAGCTTCAAGCACTTACGCCATCGACATCACCGACCATGAGGTGGTGAAGAAATTGTTAAGATCGCTGATTCCTCATTTGATACTCCGCACCGATGATACAAGAACGAGCTGACTACAAGTCTCTTGATCCCGCCGATATCCTCGAAAGTCTAAATACTCACGAAGTTCCAGCTTTTGTCAAAAAGAGAGATCTCAATGGTTCTAGCTATGGAAAACACGTGCCTCAAGGCCAAGGCTATGTCTCAATCTGAGTGTGAAGACTCGTAGTAGCCTTGGAGATCCTCAAGAATTAGGCCAGAACTAGCACCGCCGTGAAGAAATTCCAGAAATTTCAAGACGTGGTCGCTGGAAAATCCTCAAGAAGCAGTGATTCCTCATCTAGTGACTATAAGAGAAGACTTTGTCACAAATGCAAGAAACCTGGTCACTACATCCAAGATTGTCCTCGGGAAAAGGAATTAAAGAAGAAGAAACACAAGGATTACAGCTCGATGACGCAAAGAAGAAGAAGAAATCATCAAATCATCATCATCAAATCCTCAAAGCCTTCTTCTCACAAGAAGGGCAGCTCCAAAAGGCTCGGCATTCATTGGCAAGGAAATGGACTCAAGCTGAACTGAGGAACATGAGGAAGAGGAGGCATCGTAAGAATCTGAGTTTGGTGTGGCAAGTCTAGCTCGCATCGCCTCACAAGCAAGTCCATCTTCAACTCAAGAAAATGACCTCACCAACAAAGCTGATGAAGATAGTGATGACTACACTCCCACCTATTGCTTCATGGCAAAGGGTGCCAAGGTACTCAAATATACCTCCTCCAATCTAGTGAAAATGAATCTAATGAAGATTTAAAGCCCAGCTTATTCAAAACTTGCTAAAATTGCAGTAAACAACAAAGGGCTTTGGAAAAGGTTCAAAACATGCTAGATAAGAGTGATGATATGTTAGGTGAAGAAATGGATCGCACTAAAGCTCTGACTAAAAATCTTCAGAGACTTCAGTCTAGGCTTGACAGCCTTCAAGGTCATCATAACACTCTCTTATCTGATCATGAGAAACTTTCTTATGAATTTCTTCAAAGAAAGCAAGATCTTGAGAAGCTAAGAGTGAGTTATGAAGATCTTCGTAAGGAGCGCGATTCATTACTTGCTCAACAAATCAGCGCTTCTCGTGAAGAATTTGTTCCTCCATGCTTAAAGTGCATTGAACGTGAATCGCTTAATTCTTCAATGCTTCAACTGTTATAAATTCTTTACCTGCCTCGCTATCACTAATTCCTCATCCGAGGACATTGCTAGTATCAATCGACGATGCAGGGTTGAAGGAATTGTACATGACAGTATGTACAAAAGCCTCAAAGGGCATCGACTTTTGTGTGTGTGCTTAAAAGCAGATCCTCAATAGGAACCCTAGGAAAGAGGGTATTGCCTTTGAGAGGAAACTCAATGCCGATGGAACATATTGAAGCCCGAGCAGATCCCAAAACCTCATGGGTTGTCAAAGGGACCTCCAGCTGATCCATCTAACTTATCCGGCTTTACATGAATCTCTCATTCTTCCGATGAGTCATTTGACTCCAACTATAAATTGTTCAAAATCAGAATGGTGAAGTATTTGCTAGATATGTTGGCACTAATCGCAGGAACGGTTCCCTATGAAGAAAATCTGGGTTCCCAAGAAGTGCCTTGAAAGTCTTCAGTGAATGTCCTCATGACACCACCGTGAAGAATAGGAACCCCTGATCAAATTCTTCATACGGACCAAATTCCTCACGTGGATCAAATTCTCAAAAGGATCAAAGTCCTCATATGATTATCATCGTATAACAACTCGCTTTCAGAGTAGAGCTAAGGGCTATGAATATGTGCTTTATTCTTCAAACAAATATGTTCATAAGTCCTCAAGAATTTCTCTCGCTTATTCATATGCTTACCCTAACCCTCTTATGTGAAACGAAATGGTTTGGCTTCTATGCCACCATTCTCGTATGGTGCTCGCAGTGATGAACTCTTGGCCACCCCTTCGATGTGGGTGGTGAAGAAAAGAACTAATCTCTTCCGCAGGTCGTCTCTAGATCGTGCTATAAGGTCAGGAAGCATATTCTTCGATATCTAGCTCACACACCAACACTAGGATTATGGTACCCCAAGGGCTCTACTTCGATCTCATTGATATTCCGACTGACTATGCCGTGATCGTGTGGACCGCAAGTCAACATCCGTACTTTTCATTTCTCGAAGATCTTTGGTCCGTTGGTCCTCAAAGAAACAGAATCGCGATCACCGTCCATCATGAAGCTGAATACATTGCTGCTGGCTCGTTGTGCTCAATTGCTATGGATGAAGCAAACTCAAGGACTACAAGATCAACGTGAAGAATGTGCCTTCATCGTGACAATGAGAGTGCCATCAAGATTGCTCACAACCCAGCTTCAGCACTCAAGACAAAGCACATTCAAATTCGCCATCATTTTCTCCGTGATCATGTGTTGAAGGGCGACATCTCCATCGAGCACGTGAAGACCGATGAACAGCTAGCTGATATCTTCACTAAGCCCTTGATGAGAAGAAATTTAGCAAGTTGCGTGTGAGCTAAATATCTTAGAATCTTCGAACGCTCTTTTGAAAAAGACTCACATCCTAACACTTATGCAAAATTGATGACTTAGATGTGCAACACATGAAGAAACGCCTTTCTTCAATCAATGAAGAATAACACTTTAGTGTGAAGAAATTAATGAAGAATTTGATTCTCGTAACCCTACGACAATTGTACGCTGTGTCTGAAATCATCATTCTTATACGTGGGTCACGCCACCACCAAAGTTGAAAATCTTCAATTTGAGTTTTTCCTCGCTTTTGAAATTCTTCAGCTTTTCAAATTCTTCAACTTTGCAAAATCTTCACTGCTTCCGCTGCCTTTCTTCATTGGCTATATATATATATAGGGTTTATGTCCTCTACAGATTCACTTATGGCTATTTCTTCAAGTCGCTTTTCTTCTAAGTGAATGTGATCGACCCTTCCCTCCATGCTATACTCAACCCAATCTATTCACAAATTCTTCATGTGCGCTCTATTTTGAAACTCGCTCAAAATCTTCACCGTGTCCTTGACAGTGAAGAAATTGCGAACGGAACTTTAAAACTGATCTTATCCAAACTTTCGTTTTGCCGCCAAACCGCTCCACATCCCACGATGCATTATTTTACTCACCCACAATCGCATACACGATCTCCACTACACAAGACGTGGATGACACATGTCATGAGAAGGAAATGGTCAGGCATGTTCGTCCTAAATCTTCGCAATCCGCTTTTTCACCGTGGTCTATAAATACCCTCTCCCCTTCCTCACTTCTTTATTTCCGCCGACCTCTCTCCCGCCGAGCTCCTCAAACCTAGCGCCGCCACTATTCCATCGTCGCCAAAGGAGGAAAAGCTTCATCGCTTCGACATCGTCAGCCGACGACATCGCTACCGATCATGAAATCCTCACTCCGCCACGCCGAAGCTATCTTCCTCCGCCAAGTTAGGGCGTGGAAGATTTGAACCGATTTAACTTCCCAACCGTTCTTCTCTCGTCGTGTTCTTCAATTCAGGTAATTAAAAGTTACTTTTATTACTCGCTTGATTCTCAAACCTCCTCGAAAATCTTCAAAGGTGTTTATTCTTCAAATCTTCACATATGAACACCTCAACCAAAATATGCTCTTGATTCGCTTTCAAGCAATGATTTTCTTCAAGATTCCTCAATTGTGTGGATCCTCGATCTGTACAACTCGAACCTAAGACAAAGAACGCTTAGTGAAATTCTTCAAGGCTCATCTGGTCAAAATCCTCAAAACTTGTTCTTTTGAAAACCTTCCGAGAACGCATATGACCTCTCCAAATTCCTCGCAACTATACTCTGCTCATTGTACATATGTCCGCCGCTGAATCACTAGGTTCTCATCAACTTAACTCATTTGCAGCTGCTCGAAGAAAGACTGCATACTTCTTCGTGAGAACTCAATTGTTCAAATTCTCAACCAAGAACATGGCAGACGGTAAGAAGCCACGTAAAGGAGGAAAGAAACCTGAGGTTATGACTGCGCTTTGAAATCCTCGAGGAAATCTATGTCGACTATCGCACACCGGATGAAGAAAACAAAAATCAACGCAAGGTGCGATTCGTAAGATTTAACGGAGATGGGCACGGAATGGAGGAATACAGATATGTAACTCCTAAGTACATGAAGAAATTCGCCTAAATCCTCCATGCCCAAGAGCTCCATTGGCACCTGCCAAGTAGCTGATCCCACTAGCATCAAACGTGGTGAGGACTTTCCGATGAATGAGCTAAACGCCAAGCTAAATTGGCAAACAAGCCAAGGAGGCAGTGAAGAAATTCAATGAGGATTCTGCCATCGCTATCAAGCATCGAGGCCTCGGTCAAACCGAGGAAATCCATGCCAAAGAAGCCTCGCTCATAAGCCAAGTGTTTCACCATCGCCCACGGCCAAGTTCCTCAAAGAAGACCTCAAAGCAAATTCTCACACTGCTGTTGCTCCACCAAAGTCCTCAACTGCTCCCACAAAGTCTTCGCCTCGTGCACCTGCTACATGTCAAAGGACTGCTAGCTTCTCAATTGCCTCAAAGTGCTTCGCAAGTTCCTCAAGAGCCCCATTTCTTCATCCGCCCGACTCGCTGAAGACCAAAGCAACAAATGGACGAGGTCCTCGCCTAGCCCAAAGAAGAAACAGTTGCATTCCATGTGCCTTCGATGATGAAGCATCCGATGATGAACTTATGGAAATCATCGAGACCGCCAAGAAAAGGCCGCTAGAGCCAAAGGCACATCTGCAAGCATCGCTGTTGATCCAAGAAAGTCCTCGACTATATTGATCTCTCGCACAAGGATCCCAATACCCCTATGCCCGACTTTCATCCGACACCGACAAAGTCATATGTTGACTCACTTCATCGCTGAAGAAAATGGAAGTTTGAGAAGGCAAGGAAATCAAAAGGCTCAATACGTAAAGGAGAAGTTCCTCAAGAAAACGTTGTCAAGATGACACCGAGGAGCTTCTCAAGGTCCAGACTGAAATTCAAGACCTCAAGAAAATCTTCGATTCCTATTATGCTGATTGGCAAGGAGCCAAGGTCGATTTGTCAACCCGACAAAGAAATTCACAAATGTTGCTGCCCCAAAGGCAACATGAAATTCCTCAGTTGAAGTCTCACCAAAGCAGATCGAAGAACATGCCAAGACCGCCGATGACGCTCAAAGGTCCGATGAAAATGCTAGTTCCAGTGGCTGATGATCCCATTCCACCACAAGAAATTGCTGTGGCACCCACAAGTGGTGCTCAAGAAACCGACCCAAACTCCTCAGCCCTCCCGCGCCAATTCCAACTCCAATTCTTCCATCCGCCTCGATGTGAAGAAACCAAGGCTGCAGAACGAGCTGTCAGAAGAAAAGGAAGGCATCACCGTGTCACATTCTTCGCCGCGAAGAAAATGAAGCCAATGACCAGCTCATTCGAAAATCCAATTGATGCTGTTCCGATTTCTCCATGCCATCAAAGGACCTTGTTCCTTTTGAGAAGAGTATGAGATCCCAATCGATCTCGATGAAGAACATCATTCTCGCTGCTTCGAGCAGATTGATGAAGAAATTAAAGTGGACGCAATCCTTCAACCCCAGCCATTTCTTCACCTATGCCTCGCTCACAGTCAAGAGGCTGGTGTTGAAGAAATTGAAGATGAAGATGTGGATATAGGGTGCACCACACCGTAATGAATGATGACTTTTGGGAAAGTCTCGCATCCTAATACTCCTCTCTTCACCCCGCCCAACAAATTCCTCGCCCCTCGCACAAACAGTCCAAATGGACTCAAGAAACTCAACCCACTTGCTCGGCATGAAGAAATTCCAGCCACTAGTGCTGATAAAATCACCGCTGATCCTCGATCAGATCTCGTTGAGGAACAAGAAATTCTCACCAAGAACCTGAACTTGCGATTCCCGAGGTGGTGATGCAACCAATCGACACCCTCTCGCCCAAGCAAAAGAATCCGCTTTCAAGAAAGCAAAAGTTCAAGGCTGAAGATTTTTTGCCGAGCACGTGTTCTTCATCGACTATAATCCATATGATTCTCGCTCGATTAGGAAGAGGCGGTTCGACCGCCACCAAGCCAACTTCTATTCCTCGCTTTTAACAAGGATAAATTCTTTGATCATGCTCATATTCCTCATGTGGACATGGAGTCGCTGCTGTGCTTTGAGCCAGCCTCGTTCTTCACGACGAGGACTTCTAAATTTCTGCACCGATATCTGTGGACTAGAATGAAGAACTAATTCTTCAATTTTATGCAACGCTGCACATCACCGAGACGCCAAGACGTGAACTCATGGGTATTAGATCGATGTATGAAAATACCACTACAAGGCACCAAAGAATCGAATTGCTTCGCGCCCTACCACTCAGCCCTCCACTTGATGGTGCACGTTGTATCTACAACGAACCGTAACTTTCAAATCACTATATGCAAGTGTTGATGAAGCCTTTAAGCCAAGGCAGGCCCCAAGAACCAAATTCTCGTCCAGGAATTATTGTATGTGCCTCGGACTGTCTATCGGATTCGACGAAGACAATGAGTCCTATCAAAGGCCATGACTCGATGATGAAGAAGTCATTGGCATCATGAAGAATATGCTTTTCAACATCATCCATGGCGCTCCCCGCCAACTTCCATGATTTCTTCATGAGAACTCGCCAACATTGCTATGTCACCATTTGAGCTGAAGCCTTATGCGCCTCGGATAATGAGATTCATCAGACAAGGTCTTCACCAATTACAAGGTTGATACTTTGAACCACCGCAGCTACTTGCCCCGATTGAAGTCCTCAAACGAACATTTACCTCACCGATGACAAGGGCAAGGCTATCAGGATCGATGAAGGCATTCATCCATTGATGGACAGCCAAAGCAGATCTTACTCCACCAATGATGACTCGCCACACATGACTCTCAAGAAATACCTCACCAAGCAAAGTCCTCAAGCTATCGCACCTGTGGTGATGATCGATCGTGAGTTACTCCTCGCCTTCATCAAGGTTGATCAAATCATAAATGGGTCAAGCGCCGCTTGGTCAATTCTTCACAACATGACCTCAACACACAATGCAAAGAAGAAAACCACTACTACCTCCATGAAACCTTCAAACGCACTGGCTGTTCTTTCACATGTCTACAAAGGTCAAGAACTGACGCAATGGGACTCAAGGAAGAATTTGACTAGTCTGCACCTCCAAGAAATACAAGAAGGTCAAAGTTCCTTCCTTGGTGGCTAGCCCTATTCTTCATCGCATGACATCGATGAAAATGAAGACTTGGACGACACCGCTGCAGGTCCTACTGCATCAACCGAATTTAATAACGCCGGCGCCCTTCTTCAAATTGAAATTCTTCAGAGCGTTAGTCCTCGCTTTGATCCTTTTGGTCATTCATGACAAAGGGGAGAAATTTGAGTTAGTCTTCAAGCGGGTCTAGTTTATTGCCTATATATAGTAATTTATTTTTTGTTAAGTTACAACTCGCTCTTCC
>CM038681.1:436548629-436614713 GCA_021605205.1 Aegilops longissima | reverse complement strand
CTCTGACCCACCACGACGTGGGCTGGCACGGTAGGGGAGGGCGAGGTGTGTCTGGGCACCCGTGAGCGGCCTTGGGACTCACGGGCCCTACCTCAAGCGAGGTTGCGCTGGCTCTGGGCCTTATCTTCAAGTGTGTTCACTGCAAATTTGGCGGATGCGGTGCTCTCGTCTTGGTCCAGCTCTGTTTGGTATCAGCCGTCGGCCAGCAAGCCGGTCGCGATGCCATGGACAAGACCCGGTGAGGCGGAGGCGGTGAGCCACGAGTCGCGATGCTCGGGCACCCCCCTTTAACGTGCAAGCTAGGTTAGATGGCGCAACTCTCGTCCTCGGGTCGGCTCTCGGGCTGGTCTCGGCGTCGTTGGCAAGCCAGGTCGCGATGCCATGGACAAGACCGAGGTGAGGCGGAGAGCGGTGGGGCCACTGAGTTGTGATGCTCGGGCACCCCCTTTAGCAGCATGGTAGGTGAGATCTGACAACTCTGCGTCCTCGGGTCGGCTCGGGCTGGTCTCGGCCGTCGTTGCAAGCGGTCGCGATGCCATGGACAAGACCGGATGGTGAGGGCGGAGAGCGGTAGGAGCCACATGGTCGCGATGCTCGAGGGCACCCCCTTTGCAGCATAAGGCTGGAAGTTGAGATGGCGAACTCTCGTCCTCGGAGTGCAAGCTCGGGCTGGTCTCGGCCGTCGCTGGCAAACCAGGTCGCGATGCCATGGACAAGACCGGTGAGGGAGGAGAGCGGTGGGATACGGTCGCGATGCTCGGCACCCCCATTAGCGTGCAAGATTCCGCCACCAGGGAAGGCACAAATAACAAGCATGGTGGGCGAGCATAATCCTAAGGAAAAAGTAGGAAGGACACATGCCGCTGGGACTGGCTGGCGGTTTAGGGATGATGCAGCCAGTGCGCCCCCAGGATAGGCTAACGACATGAAATAAAGGGATACATGCCACAGGGGCGGACCCACGCGTCTTGGGAATAATCGCGGCCTGAAGGTGCTCCAGTAGAAATAAAACTTAAAGATGTCACTGGTGATGTTGAGGATGAAGGGGTGTTGGTGTAGCAGACTCGGTGGGCCTGCAGGGCAGTCCTCCTGAGCCCAGGCCGAGGGCCTCGGGAGGCTCGGGAGGCTGTGGCGGCTCCTCGCGCGGGCCATCTCCATCTCCGCTTGAGGGCTTTCTGGCGTGCGACCTCTTGAGCCTCGGGATGGTCCTCATGAGGCAGCTGATGCGCTTGGCCCGCGTTTGCGAGGCGAGAAGGCATGCGTCACGTGGCTGTGGGCGGATCCTGCATAGCGTCCCACTCGCGAGGGCAGGCGCTCTTGAGATGCGGCTCGGTTGAGCCTGGTATGTCGATCTGGGGCAGCAGCCTCCATCCTCTCTGGATGGGGGCCCACAATGGGAAGTGGCGGCGGCTGCCCCTCATGACCCTTGACTCACCTTAGCTCTGAATGGCCTTGGCTGCGAACTCTTGAGGTTCTGCCCTCTGGTCTTGCTCACCTTGCGGAAGCGTGCTTGAAACACGCCTCACGTGGTGCCCAAGCGCCTCCTCGAGACCTTCTTTGAGGTCGGCCCGGCCCTCTGGGGAGGCCCCGAGCCACACTGAGGAGGCGCGGTGGCGCTTTCCTATGTGATGGAAGGAGGCTCCCCGGCACGATGTGGACCACGAGGGGCTGTCTCTTGAAGAGCCGGGCGGTCGATGTCTTCTTCTTCTTGGAGTGCGGCCTCGGGAGGCCCCACCTGCTGCTTGTGATGCAGGTCTTCCAGTGATGCGGCTGAAAGGCTCGCTCAGGGGAACAAGCTGTCTCTCTCTTCCACAGGGCACCGTGATGACTCCGCGCTTCAGGCATCTTGAGGACGTTGTAGCCATGGTGGAGTTCTGACCATGAATTTATGTATTTGGAGTACACAGGATGGCGTTATCTGGCGGCGAATGTGGCGGCGTCAGAAGTCGATGAGCTTCGGTGTGGTAGTTGTCGCGAGCCAGAAGGTGGCAGGAAAGCGGACACCCGATCGGGACGATGGGCCGTCGGTGACTCGGAGAAAGGCTTGGTTGGTGAAGGTATAAGGCACTTGAAGATTGTTGAATGTTTCCTGAGCAGGGACATTAAGCCTGCTCCGCCGTCGATGAGGTCTTGGTGACTAGCATTCTTGATGATTGGGGAGCAAAGCATCGGAGAACTCGGTGTGTGGCGGCCTTACTGAGCTGATCCGGCTGATTTGAAGATGATGGGCGCCGCCGACCACGGAGGCGCATGGACTCGAGCTTGGGAGGACTGCATTCGCCAGCAGCGAACTGCTTGAAGATCTTGTTGAAGGCTGGGGCAGAGCTCCGCGCCGGGGATCGAGCGATCGCCGCGCTTCTGAAGCCCAGCCCCTGATCTGATGATGGTCTTGATTCTCCTTGGCGGCGGCGGAGAGAGAACCCTGCGTTCCCTGGGCGATCCTCGCGGTGATCCCTCCGGCCTCCCTCGCGAGGTGGAGTCTTGCCAGCCGATCCTCGCGAGGTTGGTCGCGCCACCTTGGCAGCGGTACCGAGTCTTCCCGCGTCTGCATTCCTTCCTCCTCCTCGGCCGTAGCCCGATCGCTGCGCTTCGGGCGTCTGCCGATCCTTCCCTTCAGCGCCTGACCCGAGCTCTTGACATTGATTGGTGTTGTGAGTGTGGAGGTGCGTGGTACCGCGATCTGGAAGCTGCCCTTGGAGGACTCGGGCTGATCTACGCCTCGCTTGGTATGCGGTTAGGGCTGCGAGCACGGCAGCCCCTTAAGCTTCCGTCCTTGGCCGGACTTCTTCTCTTGGGATCGCGGCGAGGCAGCTCGGGGAGGAGGCGCCCTCCTCGACCCTGGCGCGCAGTCGCCAAGTTGAACAGCTCGAGGGGTGCGAGATCTTCATGCATCGCCAGACTCCTCCTTCATCTTGGCGTCGCGCCGCGCCGTCGGAGAAGCGAATGATGGCCTCCTCCATTACCACAGGGATCTTGGTAGCGTTGTTGAAGCGGCTGGATGTACTTTGCAGGGTTTCCCGGCTGCTTTGTGATTTGGCGCATGTAAACTACGGTGGGTGGCGGTCGCGAGTACCCTAGAAGTTGGCGATGAAGCGGGTGCGCATCTCGGCCCGAGGAAGAGATCGTGCACAGGGGCGGTCGAGGAGCCAGGTGCAGGCCCGTCGCTTGGCGCCATGGGAAACCAATTACGCCATAACCTTTTCATCCCGTTGGCAGCCTCGATGCCCAGCTCGTGAAACTGGAGGAACTCCGTAAGTCAGCTGTGCCGTCGTGGCGAGGCAGGTCGGCTGAAACTTGGCGGGCCCGCGATCGCTTGCGCCTTTCGGAGAGTGAAAGCGCGGCAGCCCGCCGTGGCATGAGGCCTCGGGACGAAGAGCTTGGTCTTGTGGGCCTCCTGCGCGCTTGGTGAGGGCAGCGCGAGTCTTGCCGTCTTGGAGGCGGGGCTTCCGGGCAGCTCTGCGGCGAGAACTTCTTGGCAGCTCTGCTCTTGCCAGCGCGGCGCCCTGGCGAGCAGGTTCCGCCCGAGGCAGCAGCATATGAAACGAGCGCGTCTTGAGAGGAGGCGGGCGAGGGGCCGGGAGCTTCATCGCCCAGCGGTCGAGTGCGGTGCAGCGAAGACCAGACGGCAAGTCGCCTCCTTCAGCGAGTGGGCGAGCTTGGCGACTCGGTCGAGCCATTCGCCGTGAAGCGTCGTCGGCAAGCGTGCTTCGGGGAGCTCGTTAGCGCGATGAGTGCAGCTCGGGCCTCCATGCCTTGTGAAGCGCTTGGCGAAACTCAGCGGGGGGAGTGGCGAAGGTGTGGCGGTGCGGCCGTCCCGCCTCTTGGATAGTCTTTGGGGCGGCGCTTGCTTTCTCGTTCCCGTCGGGCGAAGCGGCGTTAGCGGCGGTGACCGCGGAACAACGAGGCGCCCGGACGGGAACCGTCTGAGAAGCGACATGGGAAGCGGGCGGCTCGGCGCTCAGCCTTGAGCCAACAGGCGTCGAACATGGTTGCAGTGGTCGAGGGAAAAACAGCGACGAAAGAGCGGATTCCGGCGCACCTACAGCGCGCCAAATGTCGGTTCGGGTTCCTGCAGACCCTTGAGGTTGAACTCTTTGGGGTGTGCGGAGATCAACCCTACACCGTCTACGCACCTCGCGAATCGCGGAACCTAAACTACTAAAAAGAACAGCACAAAGACACAAGATTTATACTAGTTAAGACCCACCGTTGTGGTGTAATACCCTATTCTAGTTTGTGGCGTGGTGGATTGCCTCCGGGGCTATTGAGGAACAGTGCAGGAAGAATAGCCTCGCGAGAATACATTCTTAGTGGGTGTGATGAACTGCTAGGTGGTGTCCGTCGCTCTAGCTTGAGGATCGGGTCTCTATCTCTCTCTGGATGCCGATCGTCTCCTTCCTATATCTCGATCCCCTCGATCCCTCTACTCACGGTGTGGCTACTCCTATTTATGGCGAGGCCTGGGCCTCTTCCCAAATATTGGCGGGAAGAGGCCAACAATTAGCCATTTGAAGGGGAACAGCGGGTACACTTATCGACTAAAGTTGGTCCTCGCTTTGCCAAAGGCTCGGGTGATGGCCTTTGCTTGGGCTCCGGGATGACTCCCTTCCAGCCGTTGGGGCTGGTCTTGGTCTTGTTGCACAAAGCGGATGCCTTTGCTTGATGCTCTACGCTGCACTTGCTCCCTTTGCACCAAAGAGGAAAGGAGGGCCTGCTGTGAGCTGGCGCCCGGCCCAGGCGCCCTTAGTGCGTCATGGCTTGCGTCATGGGCACCTCGCGAGGTACCTTGCCTTGAACTCTCCGCCTCCTCATGAGCCAACCCTAGCGAGGCCGTGCACGAGAAGCTCCTTGTGATCCGCCCAGTCTCAGGCCCCTCGCGAGGTCTTGAGCTTGTGTTGGAGAAGGCGGGCTGTCTGGGCCTCCTTTGAGCCACGCCCGCGAGGCCTTGAGCGAGCAAGTCAGGGACCCCCATTCCCGAGCGCCGACAAGCGCAATTTGCTCGATGTCTTGAATGAGAACAAAGCTGACCCTTGAGAATATCAGCTATTTATTTATTTATATGAGCAAGGGATACCCCGATTTCCGTTAACAGAAATCATTAGATGTTCAAAACACTATGCCCAGCCTGCTACAAGGTTTCATTCATTACTAGTTTCAGCAAAGTGCTCATGTAAGTAGCCTTGAATACATCACGAGTGCTACATACACTACAAATAAAAAACAATCATCCTCTGAGCACATTGATTTTGCCCATTATCTTCACAAGCTCTTTCCTCTCCTCATTCTTTGTCGAGGCCGTTCGTGCGTTGTTGTAGCCATGATCCGCGAGCGCATCTTTAACCTACGCTCTGCATCTTCCTCTTCTGCCGTTCCTTGATTTACTTGTCCAACACCTAACCTGCTGGTATTGGGATTCCTCGGCTAACCAAATAATTAAGCGTAGTTGCATTCCCCACATCAACAACTTCCCGAAATATAAATCACACGATCTTCCCTTTTACGCATGAATCAAATTGGTAGATCATCAGCAAACTATTAAAAAATCAACAGCGAAAGCAGCGAAGAACACTTAAACATATTATTACCCCATGATTTGGGCATTTGTAGAAGACTACGGCGGGGTTGCGGATTGTGGTTGAGGCGTGGCGGATGTTGTGCATGATTTGCAGCAATGGCACCACACCAGCGACAAGTGGAGTTGCGATGAGCAATTGGCTGCGAGTGCGGCGATGTCGGCGAGGTGTGATGAGACCCTGAGCGATGGTATGGGTTGCGACTTGGCATATCTGGTTGTTGTCTGCTTTGAAGAAGCGGGTGGAGCGAGCAGCCGGCGGACATAGTTCTTTGCGGCGAGCTTGATGCTAGGCGGAAGAGTAGAGAGGAGAAGCAAACATTGGATATATCGGTTTCATTACTTGCGAGTAGCATAGCACCATATATAGTCATATTCTAGGTTTGGATTGAACCAGCTACGAACACGTCTTTCTTTTTCCAAAACTTCGGCAGCGTCTCTTTCTTTGGTACACTAAGCATTGCATGCGCCTTCCCAAGTCTTTGATTTTCTTTCCTTTTTTTGCAAGGACACTGACAGTTGGGACCCACGGAAGGGCCTCTGTATTCAGCAAAAAACGTTCCCCGTGACATGTCGGACCCACCAGCTATATCTTGCCACGCAAGAAAGTGCCTCCTTATTCACGCTACAAAAGGCTGGGACCCACCATAGTGGGAGGATGACTTGTGGGCCAACAAAGTTGACGGGGACGGAGGGCTTTGTCAACTTAGTCAATATGAGCGATTCTAGCTCCGGTGACCGTCGATGTCCATCCAGCAGGCGTAGTGCTTCTTCAACCTCTGGTCTTCTTGCTCTAGCCGCCAAAGCAGCTCGGTCGTGCGCATGCTCCTGCCTCCCGTGGCGGCTGTGCTGGCTTGAGCCTCACCGCCCCTACTATTCCCACGGCTGGCCGGGGCCTGCTGCGGCGACAACCTCACACATGGCCAGACGGTGAACCCTCGTACTCCTCTCTGCTGGGGCTTCCTGCAGCGTCTTCCCCGCTCTGCGTCGTCCCTTCCTAGGCCTCGCCGTCGTCCACCGCCATGGTGCTCTCCGCGGCTTGGTCCAGCGTGGTCATGGGCGACTTCCATCGAAGAAATCTTGTCGTGGAGAGGCTGACAGCTGGGGTCCTGACCACAACCAGTTTTTTGTGATTTGCCAAGTAAAATCGCTTTGTCGAGGCTGTCGGGCTGCAAATCTTTCAAAACGAGGAGAGCTTTCATTAATTTGGCAGAAAATGGCCCATCGATAATGAGAAATGGGATGTACATTTTAAAACACATCAAGCCGGCAATTAGTTTCAAATATTTTTTCAATTTCAAGATTTTAAATTCCATTAATTTTTATGCGTGGAGAATTTGTTGGATTTTATATTGATATACATTTATTTTTAAAATCAGTTTGAATGTGAGTCGAAATTTTGGGATTAAAAACAGTTCGAACCCCACCGAAATATGCAAAATTTCATATAATTTTTTAACCGTGGCCACAATTTGGGTTGTAATGCTAACAAAAAGAATATGGGCTCCAAAAAACCTTAAGAATTAGCAAATGGGCTGAAAATTATTAGAAATAATGGCAGATGGGCTGTATGCTGTTTTCCACAGATTTGAGGCTTTCCTAAAAAAGGTTGGCCTTTAAGCGTTATTTGTTGGATATCCATCCAGCGGCCGTCGTCTTCTTCAATCTCTGCTCTTCTGCTCGGCCGCTCAAGCAGGCCTTGGCCTGGACTGCTCCCTCCTCCCGGCGGCTCTGCTGCCACGAGGCCTCACCGCCCACCGTACTCCCATCGCTGGCCTAGCCATCCCTCTACTCACCCACACTGCTGTTATTCTCCGGTGGCGGTAGGCAGACAGTAAACCCCGTCGGTCGTACTCCCCTCCGCGTGGAAACAATGCGAGTCTTCCCACCTCTGTGTCGTTCCCTTCCTAGGCCTGCGCCGTCGTCCACCGCCACAGGTGCTCTCGGCGCTGACCTGGTCAGCGTGGTCAGCGACCGACATGCATCTGAAGTGTCTTTGCATGCGTGGAGAGGCCGACAGCTGGGTCCATGGCGCTGACAAGGAAATGCCTCCTTATTACAGCAAAATAATGATTCCCCACGACATCGAGGGACCCACGAAAGGGCCTCTGTATTTTGTGAAAAAACGTTACCGCCGGCGACATTCGGACCCACCACTATATCTTTGCCGCAAGAGAAGTGCCTCCTTATTACGCACAAAAAATGAATACTAGCATACATTAGGCTGGGACCGGTATAGTGGCGGGCTGACTTGTGGGCCTACTAAGTTGACGGGGACGGAGGGCTTTGTCAACTTAGTCAATAATCTGCGATTCTAGCTCCGATGACGTCGATGTCCATCCAACGGCGTAGTGCTTCTTCAACCTCTGGTCTTCTTGCTCCGGCCGCCCAAACCAGCGCCCGGTCATGCCTCGTGCTCCTGCCTCCGTGGCGGCTGCGATCGTGGAGGCCTCACCGCCCCTACTACTCCCACGCTGGCCAGGCCATCCCTCTCTCCACACCCCTGTTACTCTGCGGCAGCAGCCTCACACCTTGTCGAGCAGTGCCTCGTACTCCTCTCTGGCGTGGGCATCCAGCTGTCGTGTCTTCCCGGCTCCACGTCGTCCCCTTCCTAGGCCTCGCCGTCATCCACCGCCTGGTGCTCTCGGCGCGGCGTGGTCAGCGTGGTCGAGCGGCTTCCATCGGACGTGGGTGTACATGGAGGTTGACAGCTGGGTTCACGGCGCGGCAGGAAGTGCTTCCTTATTACGTGCAAAATAATTATTCCTCCACGACAGCGGGGACCCACCGGACGGGCCACCAGTATTTTGCGAAAAAAATTATTTCCACCTGACTGCTGGGACCCACCGGATGGGCCACCATATTTTGCGAAAAAAAAACGTTCCCCCGCTGTCAGCTCGGACCCACCGGAAGTGCCTCCTTATTACGCACTAAAAAAATGAATACTCCCCCGGCTAGCTGGGACCCACCTTGGTGGGAGGCTGACTTGTGGGCCTACTAAGTTGATGGGGACGAAGGGCTTTGTCAACTTATCAATATGAATGATTGTAGCTCCAGTGACCGTACGATGTCCATCCAACGGCCATAGTGCTTCTTCAACCTCTGGTCCTCTTGCTCCAGCCGCCCAAAGCAGCGCCGGTCGTGCCGCATGCTCCTGCCTCACGTGGCCGGCTGTGCTGCCGCAGAGGCCTCACCACCCACTACTATTCCCACGGCTGGCCAGCCCTGCGGCGGCAGCACCTCACACGCGGCGAACCGGTGAACCCTCGTACTCCTCTCCGGCGAGGCTTCCTTGTCGCGTCTTCCTCGGCTCCCGTCGTCCCTTCCTAGGCCTGCGCCGTCGTCCACCGCCTTGGTGCTCTCGGCGGCGGCGTGGTCAGCGTGGTCAGGCGACTTCCATCGGTGCGTGGACCGTGCGTGGAAAGGCTGACAGTTGGGTCCTGACGGCGCAGACAAGAAGTGCCTCCTTATTGCGTGCAAAATAATTATTCCTCCACATGACAGCGGGGACCCACGGACAGACCACCGTGTTTCATGAAAAAAATGTTTGCCCCATTGCTGGGACCCACCAGCTACATCTTCATACGCAAGGAAGTGCACGACGGTCGGGACCCAGCGGTCGAAGCGTGCGTGGCGTTGTCATTCTGGTCGTGACGTGTTCGTACATATATCTTGGTCGATGTAGGCGTGCCGTGTTGTAGTAGGCGTGCGTAGCATGTACGTCACGTACATCGGCGAGGTGCAAAAAAAATACGGCCACATATGTGTACATCGGGCGGGGTCTCGACGCCTACTTTCGCGCATCGTCGGCGAGGCTCCGTTGACATGGCTGGGTCGAAGCGGAGAAACAGTGTCGTCGTCGTGTTCGCCGGGAGAGCAGCGGAATGCGTCGTGTTCATGGGAGAACAGCGGAATGCGTGGTCGTGTTCGCCGGGAGGGCTTGGGCGGAGCAGCGATGGAAGCGAGGCTGGCGTACCGCGAAGCGGAGAAGCGGCCTTGTGTTGACCGGCCACGTTCAAGCAGGATCCTGTTCTTGGGAGAAGTGGCGTACCGCCAAAAGCGGAGGAAAGGACCTCCTACGGTCGAAGCAGGGGTCTGTTGATCGGGAGGGTGTGGCGTGCCGCAAAGCAGAAGAAATAGACCTCCTACGATCGAAGCAGGGGTCTGTTGATCGGGAGGGTGTGGCGTGCCATAAGCGGAGAAAAGGACTTGTGTTGGGCGCTATGGTGAAGCAGGGTCCTGTTCGCCGGGAGGTGTGGCGTGCCGCAAAGCAGGACTCCACGGGATACTGTTCATCTCCACTATCGACCTCCTCCAGCCTCCACGGGCTCCTGTTCATCAAGCCTCCACGGGCTCCTGTTCATCCAGCAGCCTCCACGGGCTCCTGTTCATCTAGCCTCCACCGCGCGCTACTCCACTGGCAACTATTCAACCACCCCTCCACCGTCTACTGTTCATCCAGCCCTCCACACCACGGGGTCCTGTTCAACCACCCCTCCACGAGCACCCCTCCACCGTCTACTGTTCATCCAGCCCTCCACACCACGGGGTCCTGTTCAACCACCCCTCCACGGGCACCCCTCCACCGTCTACTGTTCATCCAGCCCTCCACACCACGGGGTCCTGTTCATCCACCCCTCCATGGGCACCCCTCCACCGTCTATTGTTCATCCAGCCCTCCACCACCCACGTGGTCTGTTCATCGGAAACAACGCCACCGCTCCTTGTTCATCAACCCCCATAGCGCTCCTTTCATCCCATCGATCGACTTGATTAGCGATAGTGCGAAGAATCGCTCGTCGGAGTTCGATTAACGACCATCGATCGATCGCTCGGGTTCGATAGCAGCGTAGCTGCTTGGTCTGTCCCTTTCGAGTTGATTAGAGCCCAACGCCTCGCTCGGGTTGATTAGAGCCAACCCCTACTTTTACACTCGCGTGCGTGTATACGAGAAAGCAGCATCGCTTCGACCCTCGACCTCCCACCGTAACAGGAACTCCCGAAATTTTCCTCCCCTCGCTTCTACCACGGTTTTTCCGTCATGGGCCCCCAAGAATGTCATGCAGCTGCGTCTCCGGCGCCAGGATGAAAAGCCCATTTCTGTCATGATTTTTTGTCATAAAGTAAGGCCCACCACATCTATGATGATACGGGTTTTGTCACAATTATCGTCATAGAAGTGTCATATGTATGACAGAAAAAAAATTCGTTCGGCCCAAAATGTCACGGATGTGTCTTTTTTTTTGTAGTATCATATGTTCAGATCCTTTATGCATATTATTACCCCTCTGATTATGAACACGAATATGCTTTGTGAGTAATTCGTTTGTTCACGAGGACACGGGAGAAGTCTTGCTATTAGTAATCATGTGAATTTGGTATTAGTTCGATATTTTGATGAGATGTATGTTGTCTAGCCTCTAGTGGTGTTATGTGAGCGTCGACTACATAACACTTCACCATTATTGGGCCTAGAGGAAGGCATTGGGAAGTAATAAGTAGATGATGGGTTGCTAGCGTGATAGAAGCTTAAACCCTAGTTTATGCATTGCCGTAAGGGCTGATTTGGATCCATATGTTTCATGCTATGGTTAGGTTTACCTTAATACTTTTGTTGTAGTTGCGGCTGTTTGCAATAGAGGTTAATCATAAGTGGGATGCTTGTTCAAGTAAGAACAACACCCAAGCACCGATCCACCCACATATCAAATAATCAAAGTACGAGCGAATCATATGAGCGTGATGAAAACTAACTTGACAATATTCCCATGTGTCCTCGGGGCGCTTTCCTTATATAAGAGTTTGTCGAACTTGTCCTTTGCTACAAAAAGGATTGGGCCACCTTGCTGCACTTTATTTACTTTTGTTACTTGTTGCTCGTTACAAATTATCTTATCACAAAACTATCTGTTAGCACTTATTTGATGCTTGAGAATACCTTCTTGAAAACCGCTTATCATTTCCTTCTGCTCCTTGTTGGGTTCGACACTCTTACTTATCGAAAGGACTACGATAGATCCCTATACTTGTGGGTCATCAATACCCCGGTCTATCTTGCTGTTCAAGTATTCGGAAACACTCTGTACCCTCGGGTCCAGAGGTCGAAGTGAAAAGGTCTGCCATGACAATCGTTTTACAATCTGGCTAGGGACAAATATGTCAAGGAATGTACATAGTCACTGCGACTCAAAAATTTCCTCCTCTATGCCATCTAACAGGCTGTCTAACTTACAATCCTGTTGGGAATATTTTGTGGCTACTTTTACTTGGTCATATACCAAACTAACGGGAATTTCTTTTCCATCTGACCCTAGAGGTCCAACCCAGGCCATATGATTCGGATCAAGCTTGGTATACCATGTTTTTACCATGGCCCAGGCCTCTCGCGCACCTTCTCGGCAGGTAGATATCTTCCATAATCGAAAACGCCGCCGCGCTCCTCTGAATAGCTGCACAAGCTCCTCCATACTTCCTAGAGGGGAGACGGAAGGCCACAAGGCCTTGGCAACACTCCGCATTGCCTGCCGAGCTCGCTCGTGCATTTGCGACAGCTCTTGCAGCAGATCGCCTGAAGATCCGGGCATTTCCTCTTCGGGGCAGCCAGTCAGCATACCTACAGACATAAAGCTGTCAGTTCCTTTCCTCGCCAAATTACAGGGAGGTAAGTTCGGAAGCATATGGAATATGCCGCCTTGTAGCCTCTTATTTTCCTTCACGAAGTCAGGTAGATCGGCTCGAACATCTTTAAGTTCTTCGCCCAGCAGGGTGTTGGAATCCCACAGCTTGTTTTTATCCTCCCTGACCCGTTTCAGCACACGTTCGTCCGTGGCCAGTAGTCTTTTGGCTTCTTGTTCACCCGCTTGCGCGACTTTCAGCTCCTCCTTCAGTCGATCTGATGATCCTGCCATGAGATGTGCAATAGTGTTAGTATGCTGGTATGTGATTGTATTTCCTCGATGGAGGGGAATATTACTAGGCGATGCCTTCTTGGATTTCTCCAGTTCGACGGTAGTAGCAGTTAGCTGGGTCCGACACTTTTCTAGTTCTTGAGACAACAGGTTTTCTTCTCTGTAAGTACCTAGTTATACAACGATCCTTAAATTAGTTGTATCAACTGCTTCAAGTCTCGGGAGCTCTTTGGTACATAATTATCAGATTTGTACAATGTGATCTTACCTGCATATCTTTCAAATGCTGGTCTGTGGCTCTGGTAAGCCCGTCTCGAGCAGCTCGGATGTACGCATCAGCCGAGCTGAAGGCATTGAATGCCTCTATCGTAAAGTCGGGGTCGCGAAGAGTGGCCCTCCGGCGCCAATGATTCATGGCACTCTCCACTTCGGAGTTCGTGACAGATACATCATCTGAATCCTCTGCCAAAGGACAGTCCGGCGTCACTCCCATATCAGCCCTTGTCTTTACGGTAGGGTCAGGAACCTAACTGTTGGGGGCGTTACCGGCAGGATCCCCGGACATAGTCCGCCGAACGCTCTTCCTGATAAGACGGAACAGACCATATCACAGTTGGATGTGACTGCCAAGGGACATGTTTACAATGCCATACCTCTTTGATGAAGGCTCGGTTGTGCCTTCGTTTGCCCTCCTCTTTGAAGGATTGCCCAGTGTGGGCGCCGCTCTCTTTGGAGTCGCCTCTGGTGCGGCATGGCGCGCCGAGCGCCTCCCCTTTGGAGCACAAGACAGTGCGGTGGGTGAGGTAGAATGAGGAAGCTCTTTCGGAGGATATGTCTCCTGATTACTTACGTGGGAGGCAGGAAGGAGGCCGAGATAGTCGGCTATAATGCCCAGTTATGTGCCATCGTGGCTTCTTTGGTAAATACTCCCTCCTCAAGCTCTACAAATATGTAGGATCCTCTTGAATCCGGGGTCAAGATCCAGTTATGGTCCTCCGGCTGTGGGCGGGGCTATAGATCCCATGATGACCTTACGCCATTCCTGTTACAAATGAACAGGGTCCGTATCGATTAAAAGTGACTCAGGGAAAGGAGTCAGAAAGGTGGTGGGATTAAAACTCACCTAGCTGGGAGGATTGTACATGGAAACTCCCTCTTTGGCGCTCAAAACGAGCGAACTCCTCTTTCTCCCCTTTATACAGATCGGCTAGTATTGCGGCCAGGGCGGTGAGGGAATCCGGACCCTTTTGTCTACAGCGTGAGGCGTCATCTTCCCTGTTGAACTGCCACATAGGGAGCCCCCTATATTGGAGCGGCTGAACCCCTCGTGCTATGGAAGTGGCTATTACCTCGATTATTGATAATCCGGACTGGGCGCGGGTCTTTATCTTGCCCATCAATTGACGAACTTTCGCGCTATCTTCCTCCTTGAGGCTCCGAGTGCGCCAGCTATGGCGTTTCTTCAATGGAGCGCTTGAAAATTCGGGAAGACCCATTCAGACTAGGTCAGGGAGAGCGACGTCCTCAATATAGAACCTTTCGGAAGGCCACTCTTCGGACGCCTTCTTCGGCGTGCCAGACAGGTATCCGGTCCTGGCTATGCGCCATACCTTGGCACCGCCCACTTCGAATATCGATCCCTCTTGGTTGCGAGGGACAAGGCAGAATAGTGTCCTCCATAACTCAAAATGGGCCTCACAACCCAGGAATAGCTCACAGAGAGCAAAATAACCCGCAAATGTGGAGGATGGAGGCAGGAGTGAGATTGTGCAGCTGGAGGCCGTAATACTCTAGAAGTCCTCGGAGGAAAGGGTGGATTGGAAATCCGACGCCTCTTAACAAGTAGGGGCGAAGAACACTCATTCCCCTTGGATGGATTGGGAAATTCTGCGCTTGAGCCCCACCGTTGAAGGAGGTCAATCACACTTGAAGGAGACTAGATCCGAGGGGATCCCTACATTGCAACTTCACCAGCTGATCATGGGATACGGAACATCTTTCCCAATCGCCTTTTTCGGGGCCGTGCGGGCAGGAGGAAGAACTGGGAGCACTAGCCATGTTGGAGTGGTTTCTCCTAGCAAGCTCGGAGGATTTTCCGCTTGGTGTGGAATGGATCTAAGATCCAATCTCTTTAGATAGATGTCTCTCTTACATGGTCGGGGTGTTCTGTGCAAAAAATACCCTGACCCCTCGTATTCGCTCGACACGTGGAAGCTGAAGCTATGGATGCATAGAAGTCGATGGGTGCGACATTAAATGGAAGACCAAATACAACTCTTTGAAGTCAGGTGCTTTGAAGTCATCGGAGGAGGAACCCGCCTTGCAATGTTGAAGACAATCTGCGCGCCAGACACATCGTCATTGAAAGCCTGGTTCGGGGGCTACTGAGCGAGTCCTGGATTAGGGGGTCCTCGGGCATCCGGCCTATGTGACGTGGGCCGGACTGATGGACTATGAAGATACAAGACCGAAGAATTTCACCCGTGTCCGGATGGGACTCTCCTTGGGGTGGATGGCAAGCTTAGCATGCGGATATGAAGATTCCTTTCTTTGTAACCGACTTTGTACAACCCTAGTCCCCTCTGGTGTCTATATAAACCGGAGGGTTTAGTTCGTAGAGGCAATCATAATCATACAGGCTAGACTTCTAGGGTTTTAGCCATTACGATCTCATGGTAGATCAACTCTTGTAATACTCATATTCATCAAGATCAATCAAGCAGGAAGTAGGGTATTACCTCCATAGAGAGGGCCCGAACCTGGGTAAACATCGTTTCCCCTGTCTCCTGTTACCATCGACCTTAGACGCATAGTTCGGGACCCCCTACCCGGGATCCGCCGGTTTTGACACCGATAGTGGGTAGCGTATATCATGTTCACCGCTTTGACTTGGGGGGGACTTCTTCTGTCCTCCTATGTTCGGCAGACGGGAGTCCTCATCGTCGTCCTCGCTTTGCAACCCCTTTTCCTTGTTTTCGGCATTTAACTTGTCGGCCTGTTTAAAAACCCAACAGTCTCTATTGGTATGATTGGCTGGTTTATCATGGTGCCGTGGATCTGACATGGGCGATCGAGTATGCGGTCCAAGCTGGATGAGCCCCGATTGTTTCTTTTATATGGCTTCTTCCGTTGGCCGGACTTGGAGCCACTGAATCCGGTGTTGACCGCCGTGTCATCGGTATTGTCACTGTTGCTTTGGCGCTTGTGCCTGTTGCGTCGGGGCTTGTCGTTGCTATTTTTGGCTTCAAAGGTGCCAGCACCGCTTGTAGTGTTATTTCTACGGGCTAGCCAACTATCGTCGCCCGCACAAAAGCAGGCCATGAGTGCCGTGAGGGTTGGCATGGAATTCGGCTTTTCTTGGCCGAGGTGACGGGTGAGCCATTCGTCGCGGATGCTATGCTTAAAGGCCGCTAGGGCTTGACATCGGACGATCGACGATCAGTTCTTTTAGTTAAGAACCTAGTCCAGAATTTCCTGGCCGACTCTCCGGGCTGTTGGACTATATGACTTAAGTCATCTCTGTTCGGAGGTCAGACGTATGTTCCTTGGAAGTTGTCGCGGAACGCGTCTTCAAGGTCCTCCCAGCTGCCAATGGAGTTTTTAGGCAGACTGTTTAACCAGTGCCGAGCTAGCCCCTTGAGTTTTAGCGGGAGGTACTTGATGGCGTGAAGGTCATCACCGCGGGCCATATGAATATGGCGAAGAAAATCCTCAATCCATACCGCGGGGTCTGTTGTTCCATCAGATGATTCGATATTTACGGGTTTAAACCCTTCTGGGAATTCGTGCTCCATTACTTCGTCAGTAAAGCAGAGGGGATGTGCGGTGCCTCTATATTGGGCCAAGTTGGGACGTAGTTCGGATGTAGTCCGTCTGCGGTTTTCAGCTCGGGCGTGGTTATGTTTGTCACGTCCGGCCAGATGGCCATCGTCGCGCATCGGGGCATGCCCCCGCGATCCGTAGATCGATCTGGTTTGACCTGCTCTATTCTCCAGGTCCTGCCGCAGGTCATATGTATAACCCCGAGCTGTTATGACTTTGTTTTTACGGTGAGGTAGCACGGGTTGGTGTTACGGGCACCAGCACCTCGTCCCCGAATTGATGCAACAATTTGCGCTTCGAGTAACTTTTGGTTGGGCGCTCGAGGCCTTATTCCTCGGCTGCCAAGACATTAGTCCATCTGTCATTGAGCAGATCTTGGTCAGCTTGAAGTTGTTGCTGCTTCTTTTTCAGGCTCCTCGCACTGGCTATTACCCGGCGTTTAAAGCGCTCACTGCTTTCGAGCGGGTTCCTCGAGCCGCGATAAAGTCTTAAATCCACGAGAGGCTCACGTCATCCTCGGAGAGTGGAAGATAATTCTTGTCCTCGGTCTTAGTCGTCCATGGCACATTCATCGAGGCTGACTAAGCCCATCTTCCTATCGTCTGTTCGGGAGGTTGGCTCGATGGGGTCTTCTTTGTCTTGGCATCGTCCGGAGTATTGTTTTCTCGTGCGGTATTGCTGTCCTTTCCATGGCGTGATTTAGGCGGTATTTGCTACCTCTTGAGCCTTTGTGTTGGATTTCCTTGAAGAGGAAAGGATGATGCAACAAAGTAGCGTAAGTATTTCCCTCAGTTTTTGAGAACCAAGGTATCAATCCAGCAGGAGGCTACGCGTGAGTCCCTCGTACCTGCACAAAGCAAATAACTCCTCACAAAAAACGCGATAAGGGGTTATCAATCCCTTCACGGTCACTTACGAGAGTCAGATCTGATAGAGATGGTAGATAATATTTTTGGTATTTTTTGTGATAAATATGCAAAGTAAAATAAAAAGTGAAGTAAAAAAGCAAAGGCAATAATAAAGTGTAGGAAGATTGATATGATGAAGATAGACCCTGGGGCCATAGATTTCACTAGTGGCTTCTCTCAAGAGCATAAGTATTTTACGGTGGGTGAGCAATTCTGTTGAGCAATTGTGAGAATTGAGCATAGTTATGAGAATATCTAGGTATGATCATGTATATAGGCATCACGTCCGAGACAAGTAGACCGACTCCTACTTGCATCTACTACTATTACTCCACTCATCGACCGCTATCCAGCATGCATCTAGAGTATTAAGTTCAAGAAAGCGAGTAGCATGTAAGCAAGATGACATGATGTAGAGGATAAATTCATGCAATATGATAAAAACCCATCTTGTTATCCTCGATGGCAACAATACAATCGTGCCTTGCTGCCCCTCATCCTTTGGAAAGGACACATAAGATTGAACCCAAAGCTAAGCACTTCTCCCATTGCAAGAAAAACCAATCTAGTAGGCCAAACCAAGCGATAATTGAAGAGACTTGCAAAGATAACCAATCATACATAAAAGAATTCAGAGAAGATTCAAATATTGTTCATAGATAATCTTGATCATAAACCCACAATTCATCGGTCTCAACAAACACACATAAAAGAAGATTACATCGAATAGATCTCCACGAGAGAGGAGAACATTGTATTGAGATCCAAAAGAGAAAAGCCATCTAGCTACTAACTATGGACCCGAAGGTCTGAGGTAAACTACTCACACTTCATCGGAGGCTATGGTGATGATGTAGAAGCCCTCCGTGATGGATGCCCCCTCCGTGAGCTCGGAACAGGCCCCAAGATGGGATCTCGTGGAGTCTGAAGGTTGCGGCGGTGGAATTAGGTTTTTGCTCCGTGTCGATCGTTTGAGGAGCGCATGTATATATAGGAGGAAGAAATGCGTCGATGGAGCAAGGTGGGGCCCACGAGGGTGGAGGGCATGCCACAGGGGGTGGCGCGCCCCTACCTCGTGCCCACCTCCTTTCTTTCTTGGCGTAGGGTCCAAGTCTCTGGATCATATTCGGTGAAAAATCATGTTCGAAGGTTTCATTCTGTTTGGACTCCGTTTGATATTTCGTTTCTTCGAGACTCTGAAATAGGCAAAAAACAACAATTCTGGGCTGGGCCTCCGGTTAATAGGTTAGTTCCAAAAATAATATAAAAGTGGATAATAAAGCCCAATAATGTCCAAAACAGTAGATAATATAGCATGGAGCAATCAAAAATTATAGACTCGTTGGAGACGTATCAGGCATCCCCAAGCTTAATTCATGCTCGTCTCGGAGTAGGTAAATGATAAAAACAGAATTTTTGATGCGGAGTGCTACTTGGCATAATTTTAATATAATTCTTCTTAATTGCGGTATGAATATTCAGATCCAAAATATTCAAGACAAAAGTTTAATATTGACATAAAAATAATAATACTTCAAGCATACTAACAAAGCAATCATGTCTTCTCAAAATAACATGGCCAAAAAGTTATCCTACAAAATCATATAGTATGGCTATGCTCTATCTTCACCACACAAAGTATTTAAATCATGCACAACCCGATGACAAGCCAAGCAATTGTTTCATACTTTTGACATTCTCAAAACTTTTTCAATCTTCACGCAATACATGGCGTGAGCCATGGATATAGCACTATATGTGGAATAGAATGGTGGTTGTGGAGAAGACAAAAAGGAGAAGATAGTCTCACATCAACTAGGCATATCAGCGGGCTATGGAGATGCCCATCAATAGATATCAATGTGAGTGAGTAGGGATTGCCATGCAACGGATGCACTAGAGCTATAAGTATATGAAAGCTCAACAAAAGAAACTAAGTGGGTGTGCATCCAACTCGCTTGCTCACGATGACCTAGGGCATTTTGAGGAAGCCCATCATTGGAATATACAAGCCAAGTTCTATAATGAAAAATTCCCACTAGTATATGAAAGTGACAAAATGGGAGACTCTCTATCATGAAGATCGTGGTGCTACTTTGAAGCACAAGTGTGGTAAAAGGATAGTAACATTGTCCCTTCTCTCTTTTTCTCTCATTTTTTTGTTTGGGCCTATTTTTTTATGGCCTCTTTTTTTCGTCCGGAGTCTCATCTCGACTTGTGGGGGAATCATAATCTCCATCATCCTTTTCCTCACTTGGGACAATGCTCTAAAAATGATGATAATCACACTTTTATTTTCTTACAACTCAACAATTACAACTTGATACTTAGAACAAAATATGACTCTATATGGATGCCTCCGTGATGTGCGGGATATGCAATGAATCAAGAGTGACATGTATGAAAGAATTATGAGCGTGGCTTTGCCACAAATACAATGTCAACTACATGATCATGCTAAGCAATATGACAATGATGGGCGTGTCATAATAAGCGGAGCAGGTGGAAAGTTGCATGGCAATATATCTCGGAATGGCTATGGAAATGCCATGATAAGTAGGTATGGTGGCTGTTTTGAGGAAGGTAAATGGTGGGTGTATGATACCGGTGAAAAGTGCGCGGTATTAGAGAGGCTAGCAATGGTGGAAGGAATAAAAGTGCGTATAATCCATGGACTCAACATTAGTCATGAAGAACTCATATACTTATTGCAAAAATCTACAAGTTATCAAAGCAAAGTATTACGCGCATGCTCCTAGGGGGATATATTGGTAGGAAAAGACCATCGCTCGTCCCCGACCGCCACTCATAAGGAAGACAATCAATAAATAAATCATGCTCTGACTTCATCACATAACGGTTCACCATACGTGCATGCTACGGGAATCACAAACTTTAACACAAGTATTTCTCAAATTCACAACTACTCAACTAGCATGACTCTAATATCACCATCTTCATATCTCAAAACAATTAGCAAGCATCAAACTTTTCTTAGTATTCAACGCACTCAAAAGAAAGTTTTACAAATCTTGAATACCAAGCATATTAGGATTTTTAAGAAAATTACCATGCTATTTAAGACTCTCAAAATAATCTAAGTGAAGCATGAGAGATCAATAGTTTCTATAAAACAAATCCACCATCGTGCTCTAAAATATATAAGTGAAGCACTAGAGCAAAACTATATAGCTCAAAAGATATAAGTGAAGCACAAAGAGTATTCTAACAAATTCCAAATCATGTATGGCTCTCTCAAAAGGTGTGTACAGAAAGGATGATTGTGGTAAACTAAAAGCAAACACTCAAATCATACAAGACACTCCAAGCAAAACACATATCATGTGGTTAATAAAAATATAGCTCCAAGTAAAGTTATCGATGGAAGTAGACGAAAGAGGGGATGCCCTCCGGGGCATCCCCAAGCTTTGACATTTTGGTGTCCTTATATTATCTTGGGGGTGCCATGGGAATCCCCAATATTAGGCTCTTGCCACTCCTTGTTCCATAATCCATCAAAAGATTTCACCCAAAACTTGAAAACTTCACAACACAAAACTCAACAGAAATCTCGTGAGCTCCGTTAGCGAAAGAAAACAAAAGACCACTTCAAGGTAATGTAATTAACTCATTCTTTATTTATATTGGTGTTAAACCAACTGTATTCCAACTTAGCTATGGTTTATAAACTATTTTACTAGCCATAGATTCATCAAAATAAGCAAACAACACACGAAAAAACAGAATCTGCCAAAAAACAGAACAGTCTATAGTAATCCGTAACTAACGCAAACTTCTGGAACTCCAAAAATTCAGCCAAAATAGGAAGACGGAGGAAATTTTTTTATTGATCATAATAAATTGGAATCACTATTTTATCACGTTCTGGTGATTTTTAACAATTGTTTTCGTGAACAGAAAGTTTCTGGAAATTACAGCAAGATCAAATAACTATCATCCAAGAAGATCCTATAGGTTTAACTTGGCACAAACACTAATTAAAACGTAAAAGCACATCTAACCAGAGGCTAGATCAAAGATTTATTGGATAACAGCAAGTAAAAATATTGGGTTGTCTCCCAACAAGCGCTTTTCTTTAAAGCGTTTTAGCTAGGCATTGATAATTTTAATGATGCTCACATGAAAGATAAGAATTGAAGCGCAAAAAGAGCATCATAAAACACATGAAAAACACATCTAAGTCTAACATACTTCCTATGCATAGGCATTTTATAAGCAAACAAATTAGCATAGCAAGCAACAAATTGGCATATGCAAGGAAGAAGAAAGAGATGATAGCAATCTCAACATGACGAGAGGTAATTTAGTAACATGAAAATTCCTACAACCATATTTTCCTCTCTCATAATAATTACATGTAGGATCAAAAGCAAATTCAACAATATAGCTATCAAATAACATATTCTCAACACGATACACATGCATGTGAAGTTGACACTCTTCAAAATATTGGGATTATCACTAACTAAAGTCATGATTTCTCCAAGCCCACTTTTATCAAAAATTTCATAAGATTGAATGTTATGCAAATATGTGGGATCTAAAGTTGACACTCTTCAAACCCACTTTCAATATTATTGCAATCACTATTATCAATCTTATATTCATCATGGGGCTTAAATAAATTTTAAGATCATAAGAAGAATCTCCCCAATCATGACTATTGGACATAGAAAAACTAGCATCCCCAAGCTTAGGGTTTTGCATATTATTAGCATAATTTACATCAATAGAATTTATAATAAAATCATTGCAATCATGCTTTTTATTCAAAGATCTATCGTGAATCACTTCATAAAGCACTTCATCACAAATTTCAGATTCTGGTTCAGGCAAAACCTTATAAAGATAATCTAGTGCTTCCAAATCACTAGAATTGGTTCATCATAATTGGATATCTTAAAAGATTGGCAAGCGGATGAGGATCCATAGATATTAGCTTCTCGTTTAGGAATAAATACTCAATTATTTCAACCAAGCGAGCAAAGCAGGCCAAGTAAGACATCAAGGCAAGCGAAAGGCGAGCGGATAAAGGGCAAATAAAGCGGCAAAGGTGTAGTGGGGAGAGGAAAGCGAGAGGCAAATGGCAAATAATGTAATCACGGGAGATAAGGGATTGTGATGGGTACTTGGTATGTTGACTTTTGCGTAGACTCCCGACAGCGGCGCGGAAATTCTTCTTGCTACCTCTTGAGCAACATGTTTGGATTTCCTTGAAGAGGAAAGGATGATGCAGACAAAGTAGCGTAAGTATTTCCTTCAGTTTTTGAGAACCAAGGTATCAATCCAGTAGGAGGCTACGTGCGAGTCCCTCGTACCTGCACAAAGCAAATAACTCCTCATAACCAACGCGATAAGGAGTTGGCAATTCCTTCACGGTCACTTACGAGAGTGAGATCTGATAGAGATGGTAGATAATATTTTTGGTATTTTTGTGATAAAAATGCAAAGTAAAATAAAAAGCAAAGTAAAAAAGCAAAGGCAATAATAAAGTGTAGGAAGATTGATATGATGGAGATAGACCCGGGGGCCATAGATTTCACTAGTGGCTTCTCTCAAGAGCATAAGTATTTTACGGTGGGTGAATGAATTATTGTTGAGCAATTGACAGAATTGAGCATAGTTATGAGAATATCTAGGTATGATCATGTATATAGGCATCACGTCCGATACAAGTAGACCGACTCCTGCCTGCATCTACTACTATTACTCCACTCATCGACCGCTATCCGGCATGCATCTAGAGTATTAAGTTCAAGAAAATGAAATAGCATGTAAGCAAGATGACATGATGTAGAGGATAAATTCATGCAATATGATAAAAAACCCATCTTGTTATCCTCGATCGCAACAATACAATCGTGCCTTGCTGCCCCTCATGTCACTAGGAAAGGACACCACAAGATTGAACCCAAAGCTAAGAACTTCTCCCATTGCAAGAAAACCCAATCTAGTAGGCCAAACCAAACTGATAATTGAAGAGACTTGCAAAGATAACCAATCATACATAAAAGAATTCAGAGAAGATTCAAATATTGTTCATAGATAATCTTGATCATAAACCCACAATTCATCGATCTCAACAAACACACATAAAAGAAGATAACATCGAATAGATCTCCACGAGAGAGGGGAGAACATTGTATTGAGATCCAAAAGAGAGAAGCCATCTATCTACCAACTATATATGGACCGAAGGTGCGAGGTAAACTACTCACACTTCATCGGAGAGGCTATGGTGATGATGTAGAAGCCCTCCGTGATGGATGCCCCTCGTGAACTCGGAACAGGCCCCAAGATGGGATCTCGTGGAGTGCAGAAGGTTGCGGCGGTGGAATTAGGTTTTGGCTCCGTGTCGATCGTTTGAAGTGCGTGGGTATATATAGGAGGAAGAAATGCGTCGGTGGAGCAAGGTGGGGCCCACGAGGGTGGAGGCGTGCCACAGGGGTGGCACACCCCTACCTCGTGCCCACTTCCTTTCTTTCTTGACGTTGGGTCCAAGTCTCCTGGATCATATTCGGTGAGAAAATCACGTTCCCAAAGGTTTCATTCCGTTTGGACTCCGTTTGGTATTCCGTTTCTTCGAAACTCTGAAATAGGCAAAAAACAGCAATTCTGGGCTGGGCCTCCGGTTAATAGGTTAGTCCCAAAAATAATATAAAAGTGGGTAATAAAGCCCAATAATGTCCAAAACAGTAGATAATATAGCATGGAGCAATAAAGAAATTATAGATACGTTGGAGACGTATCAGGCGCCGCTGACGTCGGCGCTTTGGCTGTATCTCAGGAGGTTTATCCTCGACTGGATCCTTCTCATTATCGCCGTTATTCTATTTAGGTGTATCCACCATGTACACATCATACGAGGAGGTGGCTGTCCAGCACCCGATGAACGGCGGGTTTTGGGCAAGCTCCTCTCCGGCATCGTCGTCCATACCGTCGATGTCTTCGAAGCCGTAATCGAGCATGTCGGTTAAGTCTTCGACAGTGGTTATGAAGTGGGCGGTGGGTGGGAAGCGAAATTCCCCGTCATCAGCCCCATTCAAACCGGACATAATTAAATGTGAGTCCCTGCTAAGGAGAGGTTTTAATGAGTTTAGCACATCGCCTAAAGGTGAGTGTCGGAAGATGTCATGAGCTGAATTCAACGATTGGCGCTGATCGGGCTCGGCGGGCCAGCGGATGCCGCGTGGTTGGAACACTGTGGCGGAGGCGAATCCGAGGTTCCGATGACGCAGATCCCGCTCGTGGTTGGGTATCTGTGCGGCTCCAACGCCGCTGGGTCTGCGGCTTCCGTGGCGGAGTTGAGCTTCCCGTCCTCGGATGACACAATCTGCTCTAGATCTAGGGCCAGAGCACTTACAGGCGCTATCTCCTGGGTATGGTCCGCTGGCAGATTTAGGTCATGTTCATCGCGGTGGTAGGGAGCGGCTGCCGTGGGCTCGAATCCGTCGAAGATCAAGTCTCCGCGGATATCAGCAACGTATTTCAAGCTTCCAAACCTGACACGATGGCGAGGCGTGGTGTCGATCTGCTCTAGATGGCCAGCGAGTTGGCCCGCGATCTGAAAGCCGCGAATCTGAAGATCTGGCGAGGAGAAGACCTCCCTCGGGGGCAGCATCGTTGTAGATGATTGACGGGGCCATCGAGCCCTCTAAGCGACGACACAGAGGAACTCGCAATGAAAGCACCAATGTCGGTATCAAAACCAGCGGATCTCGGGTAGGGGTCCCGAGCGTGCGTCTAAGGTCAATGGTAACAGCTGACGAGGGGACACGATGTTTACGGGTTGGGCCCCTCTCTATGGAGGTAATACCCTACTTCACCTTGATTGATCTTTATGAATATAGGTATTACAAGAGTTTATCTACCACGATATCATAATGGCTAAAACCCTAGAAGTCTAGCATGTATGATTATGATTGCCTCTCGTACTAAACCCTCCGGTTTATATAGACATCGGAGGGACTAGGGTTATACAAAGTCGATTCTGAGATAAAGGAATCTTCATGTCGGGCCTTGGGCTTGCCATCCGCCAAGGAGAGTCCCCATCCGGACACGGGAGGCAGGTCTTCATCTTGTATCTTCCACACCCATCAGTTATTACGTTACATAGTCCGGACGGCCGGGACCCTAATCCAGGACTCCCTCAACATGAGCGAGACACCTCTCGGTCAATAACCTATAGCGGAACCTGGATGCTCATATTGGTTCCCACATATTCTCGAAGATCTTTATCGATTAGTACCGTAATGACAACATACATTATTTCTTTTGCCATCCGTATGTTACTTGCCGAGATTCGATCGTTGATATCTTCATACCTAGTTCAATCTAGTTACCGACAAGTCTCTTTACTCGTTCCATAATATATCATCCATAACTAACTCATTAGTCACATAAACGCAAGGCTTCTTATGATGTGTATTACCGAGAGAGGGCGAGAGATACCTCTCGATACTCGAGTGACAAATCCTAATCTCGATCTATGCCAACCCAACAAACACCTTGGAGATACCTATAGAAAACTTTATAATCACCCGATTCGTTGTGGCATTTGATAACACACAAGGTATTCCTCCGGTATCAGAGAGTTGCATAATCTCATAGTTAAAGGAATATGTATATGACATGAAGAAAGCTATAGCAATAAAACTGAACGATCAATATGCTACGCTAACGGATGGGTCATGTCCATCACATCATTCTTCTAATGATGTGATCCCGTTCATCAAATGACAACACATGTCTATGGTTGGGAAACTTAACCTGTAAGTGCCTCTAGTGCCACCCCTAGTTGGTTTTGGAGTATTGACGACAAACCTAGTTGAGGACTAATGTGTTTGTGAGAATTGCAGGATAACACAGGTAGTAGTCCCTCATTGATTGGTTTACCTACCGGAGATGACCCCTAAAAATGTGTGAAGACATTGAAGACAATGGTGGAATGTGAACATATTCACAGCGAAGATTATGACTCGAGAAGACATTCACGTGAAGACAATGGAGTGCGAAGACATAGCTGTTTCGTAGTTTCCTTTTCTTCTTTGTTGAGTCATAGGAACCACCGTACTGTTAAGTGGGGTCCAAGTGAACAAAGTCAGAGTGATTGAAGTGATGCTCAACCAAATCCTATGTCTTCGAGCGAAGACAATGAGAGAAAATCTTATCCAGAGCTGGATGAGTCGGCTTTACTTGTAGCCCAAGTCAAGCTGACGCGTATGTTTGAAATCTGACCGTTGGAACACATGTCAGTTCCTTACTGGCCCAGGGTCATTTCGGACAAATCAGGTAGGGTTGCCTAGTGGCTATAAATAGCCCACCCCCTACACCATAAATTGGTGGCTACTCAGAGCTAGTGCACGACTTTTGTCGTTTGAGAGCAACCCACCTCCGAAGCATTTGAGAGAGAGATCCTTGCGAGGACAAAGCCCAAAATACCCAGAGCCCAAAGAGTGTTTGGCATCACTTTGAAGTCCTACATCGCGTGACACGAAGACTTGTTACACTTGAGGGCTGTGAATCCTCCGGCCGATTAGGCATCACGTTACGAGCATCCAAGAGTCATTACGGATTGCGGTGAGCGAAATCTGTGAAGCTTGAGTCTACCTTGAAGACTTACCAAAGTGATTGGGCATGGACTAAGTGTCCTTAGCTCAAGGGAATAAGGTGAAGACCACGGTCTTGAGTTAAATCTCAGCCTCCTAACTGGGCGTCACGGTTGTCACGACAAGCTGGGCCTGGTCTAGCGGAGTTTTAGCTATGTCATTGCGGGAATAATCAAAGTCTCCGTTCGTGCCTGTCTTCACTACAAAAAATACACTTCCGTGATGAGTGCGTGTTTGTCACGATGGGTCGCTTTTTGTCATGCATGTACATCCATGACAAATTTATGATAGAATCAAGATAGTCATACTTGTCTTTGTCGTAGAAGTGTTCCATGACATTACCAAAATTATCATCACGGAAGTGTCCACTTCCATGACAATAAATCGTGGCGTCACGAAGTGCTTTCGTCAAGGGTGACCGACCGTGGCGTCCATCGTAGCGGAATGCCATTAAGCTATCGAGTCGGGTTTGGATCCGATAACCCGTTAACAGCCCGACCAATGGGGATTTTCCGTGTAAAATCATCATTGGCTAAGCGAAACTGCGTGTCGGCTCATCGTTGGGACGAGATGTCATCCACTCCTTTGGGCGAAGAAGCGCCGATGATACGTCGACACGTGTACGACAATGATGGCCCATTCACGTGAAAAGGCCGGCCCGTTTGACTTGGTCAAAAGCTGAAGGCGGCCATGGAAAGCTTGATTAACGGCTGTTTGCATATAGCCCATTTACTGACCCGCTAACCGGGGCCCGTTATGCCCTACCGAATTAGGCCCGATGGCGTCATCTGGGTGCGTCAATATGATTCCATCCTGTTTTCACTTTTGGCCCATGTATAGCCCATGGCGTCTTCGGCCCATCGAGGCCCTTTGTAACTCTTGGCCCATTAGCGGCCCGTCTTTGGCGGCCCGTAATGAACAGTGTATTACTTTACACCCATTAACGGCCCGTGGTGAAACTAGCCCATAATGAATAGTGTATCACTTTATACCCATTAACGGCCCGTTATTCTGTTGGCCGTTTCTAGCCCAAGTTAACTTTCGGCCTTCTGAGGGCCCATTTATTCTTGGGCTCATTTGCAGCATTCGGTTACTTACGGCCCGTTACTATCATTTTCTGCTTGTGGGCCAAATTCAGCCCGTTGTTATAGTCGGCCCGTTTGTGGACCGTTAGTCTGTTGGGCCAATTTCATAGCATCACCAAATACGGCCTATTAACGACCTGTTATGGTTAGCCCATAAAACGTATGATTTCCATTAAAGGCCCATCTATGGCCCATTAAAGGCCCGTACAAGACCCATAAATGAGCGGGCGGCCCATGGATCTCTGAGGCGTACAAGGCCCATGGATCCTACGAGACATAGAAGGCCCATGGATCCTACGAGGCGTGAAGGCCAATGGATCGACGGCCCGTGAAGGGCCATGGTCGGCGAATTGGCCCCGTTTGAGCGATATAGCATATTCAAAAATTATCCTACTCAATACTATCACCTCTAAAAAGCCTACACTATTACAACAAAGAGATCAAGGCATAGAAAGGTAGAATAATCCTACACTATACAATAAAGAAATTACTGCCGATTCTACCCTTTGGGCATTATGGTTAAACACGGGTGATAATAAAGCATACACAAACAGCAAATTACATACCTTTGGGCAAATACAACTCATACATCATGGGCCGCATCAACTTAACTCCATTTGAACTATAATCTCTTGAGAAAATAGGATTGGCCCGATTCGGATAGCACAAATTTCAGTCTGCAAAATCTCCAATTCCTTCATGGTTACCTCGGTGTCTTGTTTCATTTTTGACTCCTGCTTCTAATACCTGCATGTCCGGTCTCAACTTGTTGATTATACATTGACAATCATGTACCGTTGTCTTGCTACCTCTAGTTGATGCTCGAGAACATCAGCACATTCAATTCAATCCATAATCATTGATAACGACCATGCCGCCTTTGCTTGCAGATCTTTGTGTTGATGTCACTTCATCACGAAATGTTTACATTAGTACACATGACTAGGGCAAAAATATAGTTACAACGATTGAAGCGAACAAGACACTATTTTGTATTACATGGCAAAACAGGACTAACAATAATGTTCGCGTCACTTTAAAAAAATGTTACCGTCATGAAGCATAAGCGGTGATATTTTAAAATTATAAAAAAGATAGATGCATGCAGCCTGCATACAGAAATCCCTCTTAGCTCACCAGAGGAGCATGGTGTTGGGGCCCAATCGAAAACACAGACAAGTTACAAATTTAGACAGCACGTTGCGTATAAGTAAGCAAGCAGTTGGCCATTATGTGCCTCAATTAAAGTCTTAGGGAGCATAATGAATAGCAGAGGGTTTCATACAAACATACTACAGCAGGCAAAACTATGCAATCATTAGCGTAGTATAAATTAGATTGTGAGCCTCATGCAATAATAGTTGGTTAATAGACTTCAAAGCTTCAGGCACACTTCGGCAGAGTAATTAAATGGTAAGGCCTTTAATTATGTCAACTAATAGTGATACAAGTACCAAACATCGGGCATGATTATTTGTGCATCTCATTAGCGAGGACAAATAAAGCAATTGAAAAGAAAATTAACTATGCTGAAACAAACAAGGAATTGAGCTGTTGAGTTGCATCGGTGACTTACCTTAGTAGGTTGAAGAGGCTCGGTAGCTCCTACTTCTCTTGCAAGGCTCCTTCCTAACATCTTGTACTTGGAAATCCTCAATCTTATCTTCATTGCACCCCCTCTGCAAGGTGACACAAACTAGTTACTCGTCTCCTTGGAAGATAAATATGCATACTTTCGATCTGTGAACACAAAAGGATGAGATTATAACAAAACAACACCACACAATGAAACATGCATCATCTCTTGCACTTGCACACAATGAAATGAGCATTTACTATATACACTATGTAAAAACTAGGCATACCTTGAACTGGATCTCCGGTACTCTTGGAGAGCCCTCTTTGTAGTGTAAAGCCAAACCTTTATGTCACATATGAGTTAGACAAGGCCCCACTACAGCAGCCCTTAGTGTTTAAATCGTTGACAAGCTCTGTTAGAGTGTTAGGTCAAGAACAACAAGTAATCAAAGCAAACAGTCCTAGTATGGCTGGCTGATGCAAACAAGCAATTGAGCAGTGTGAGCAAATCTTACATATGAAGAAAAGAAGCAAAGAAGGAGGCTTAAAGACCATCACTTGGTGACCAGATTTAAGGGCATTTAAACATCATGTGCAACATATGAACTAACATAAACATTGCATATTCAGATTCTACAATGGAATGCACATGTATTAGGTTATACCATGTATGATGATGCCTAAATGTACAGATAGCGGCGGGAGTGATTCATCATTACGCGCACAATCGCCTTTTAAAGGTATATTGTCAAAATAAGCCATAAAAGATGTAAAGAAGTCATTTTTGAGTTATGGGCTTGGGCTTAACTAATTTAAGCTTTGGAGGGGGTGTTTGGGTAGAACCTCACTAAAAATTGAAGGGAAGGGAATAGTGAAATGACTCTGTTGTCGCCTATATTACACTCAAAATACAGCTGCTGACTCCGTGTCACACGACCCTCAAGTAAAACAAACACACAAGCATTCATTGCCCAGCCGCTTGCATCTCCTCTCCCTTTCCCTCTACCTCGATCCCACACTGCAGCACTAGGGTTCCTCAGTGAGCCGTCGCCCTTTGGTCCCATCGGCCTTGTCCTCAGCGATGCTATGTCAGCTAGGCTACATGGCCCGGCGGGTGAGGCAAACCTCTCTAGCTTCTCCTCCCTCTGGCGCCGCCCCTCATTCTCATGGTTTCAGTGCTGCTCCAATGTGGTGCGTCAGCACTACTCCGTGGTGTTGCACAACTTCTGGTGATGCCACACTCGACGAGAGGCACCTTATTCCCCTCCCCTCCTCCCGGGCCATGGCCTTGAGGTGCTATTGAAGGATGAGCTCATCCAACAAGGTGAGGATCTCCTCGATTTTTGCCAAATTTTCATTCGATCCACTATCGATGGTGCTATGAGCTGCCTGCTGCTGCTATATGATGCATTGCTATGAGCTGCTCCTGCTGCTGCTATATGATGGTGCTATGAGCTGCTGCTGCTGTATGATGAGTTGCTATGAGCTGTTGCTGCTGCTATATGATGAATTGCAATGAGCTGCTACTGCTGCTGCTATATGATGAGTTGCTACAAGCTGCTCCTGCTGCTGCTATATGATGAGTTGCTACAAGATGCTCCTGCTGCTGCTATATGATGACTTGCTATGAGCTGCTCCTGCTGCTGCTATATGATGAATTGCTATGAGCTGCTCCTGCTGCTGCTATATGATGAATTGCTATGAGCTGCTGCTGGTATATGATGAATGCAGGACTGCTGCTGCTTTGTATGATGAGTTGCTATGAGCTGCTGCTTGCTATATGATGCTTTAAGTGGTGCTGCTATCGATAATAACCAGCCACTTGGACCATCAATTTCAATAAATAATTGTTCTTCATTTAAATGTGGGTCATCGTTCTTCGTTTAAATTAGGCAATGGGATCTCTATGGAAAACATTGACCAAAGTAGATTGTGCCAAGTAGATGGTATCTTTGTATTTGCATTTTGAGCAAATAGTGATGGTCCGTTTTCCTATCAAATTAATTACTGCCTTGGGTTCAATTTGTGATGTTTGCAAGTCAAATTAATTTCCATATGGGCAGCAAAATGAAAAAAATATAATGCAATCTAGACTTTCCAGATCATACCAAAGATAAGCTGAAAAGCATAATGAAATGGACTGGTTGGCTTATTACATGGAGCTTACATTCACAAGTGCTTATTTTCTTAGGATAACTTCGTAATAATTGTCCCTAAAAACTTGGCTAATAGAAGCGGCATACAAATAACATGTCACGATGATTGCAATGGAGGAGTGACGTACCATAATACCTTGTATAGGCTCACCGATGCCTCCCCTTTTTGCGATGTTCCATGAAATTGCCACATACATCTTGTACTTTTTCATTGTGTAACCCTATGTGCAAGTTGACACGGCTAATTTTGGACATTTCTACATGATACTACATTGCATATCCCTTGCATATTTAAACCACCAATTAACGATTGTGTGCGTACCATAAACTAGCCATGACTCACATGTCTGCTGGACTAGCAGAGCACTCTAAGGAGCCTAATGTAGTGCCTGGAATTCCTACATGCCACCTACGATTTTGTGTAATGTACTACCCTGTTCCTAAATATATGTCTTTGTAGAGGTTCTGTATGGACCACATACAGATGTATATAGATGCATTTTAGTGTAGATTCACTCATTTTGCTCCGTATGTAGCCTATAGTGGAATCTCTAGAAAGACTTATATTTAGGAGCAGTGCGAGTAGTATCATGTATGACATCTACATATCTAATTTAGCAGCCGATGGTAGAAATCATTGTTTGCACAAAGGGATTCTTGGTGAAAATCCTAGCAAAGCATTTGGCGAGCCTGAGAACAATACAAGAGAGAGAGCGCTTACAAGATCATAGCAATGCCTCGGTCCAAGATCTTGGTTGGCCAAGGCTATTAGATCCGGAAGAAACATCGTCCTTGTAGTTTTGCGGTGCATAACAGTGTGACGACCGGTTAGTATATTTGAAGTACATCGGGCGGTGATCTTTGGGCGGGTTTAAAGGTGACAAGTACCTAGGCTCTGGCGGGTGCTTGGCATCTCTCGAGCTATGGGAATCAGGTTAGAAGCGTCGAGGTGATGACACTCGCTGGCTGTCGAGGGTCCGATGGGAGATCTAGAACCGTCGAGTAGGGTGTTTGTGGAGCGGCTCGGTAGGGTGGACCACGGTGTGGTGAAGCGGATCTATGGCCGTGGATGAGGCGTGGGTGAAGTTGCTCCGGTGGTTGGTGATGAAGTCATATACCTAGGGTAGGGTCATGGACCTGTCAAGATACCCTCCCAAGGTCATCCTTAGAGTAAACTTCCTACCGGTCGACTGGTAGGTTTCCACTCGGCAGATTCAAAGACACTCGACCATGAAGACCCACTCGACCACCGAGTCCAAGAGCCACTCGGTGTCCAAGCAGTGCAGTAGATTAAGTAGTCTTTATGGTCATGATGACACTTTATGTAGGCGTTACGATGCGCCTAGCCTTAATGTACCTTAAACCCTCCGCTCATGGGCTGGTGGGGTCTGGCGCCTCTATATAAACCACCCCCCTCCACGGTGGGGGTTGGCACCCCGTAATTCATCGCATATAATCCGATCGACCGCCTCCGGGCTCCGAGACGTAGGGCTGTTACTTCCTCCGAGAAGGGCCTGAACTCGTAAACTCATGCGTACCAACTACTCCATAGCTAGTACCTTGCCTCTCCATACCTACCCCCCCATTCTACTATCAGACTTAGAACCACGACAGTTGGCGCCCACCATGGGGCAGGTGTTCTAGCAATTTGTTGGAGAAGTTGGGATTCTTTCGATCTCCTACATCATGGTTTAAGGTGGAGTTTTGGTGAGGGCGCGAGATCCGTCTCGCTGCGCTCCGTTCATCGTGGCGACTCCGCTTGGCTTGGAGGCTCCTCTCGGCGTCGACCGCGCTCCCGTCCAGCGAAGCACGCGCACTTCAGCGTCGTCCGCGGCGTCCTCCTGCAACAACCGTCGACCCGGTATGGGTCGGTTCTTGTCAAATCCTCCTCCCGATCTCTGCGGCGCAAGCGCTCCGGTCGATCGAGGCTTCGGCGGTGGGTGAGGCATGCGGTGGCTCGCCCGATCGGCCACTTCCCAAGTCGCGGCAATCGAGCCGACGAATCTCTCTGACCTGTTTGATCATCGGCGGCTCATGACGCATCCGAAGTCGCGATAGCAGCGATTCGGCGAGAGAGGTTACGATGGTCGACGGACCACGCGATCCTCTGGATACCCCGCACCGATGGGCGGCGGTGGAGGTGATCGGCGCAAGATCACGAAGAGTACCAACCGAGCCCCTCACTTCGCTGCGAGAGGAGAACCGCCGCGAAACATGGATCGCTTCACACTCCAATCGTTGGAGAAACCCGAGGCTCGTGCCTTGGAGGATCGGCAACAGCCAACAGCTGGCGCTTTTCATTGAGAGAACCTCCGGCGAGTTCTCGGCAGCGCCGCGACCACGGGTTCGAGAATCGATCGGCGCCAGCTCTTTCCACAACCAACTCAGGTATATCGAACTCCAATTCAGAATTTAGCAGCTGCAACCGTATAGCGAGAATCAATTCAGCCTTCGGTCGAGGCGGGTAGAGGTTTACAACAGATCGAGAGATTTACTCCGGGCAGCGGAGATCAAAACTCAGTCGTATCACGATCCGGAACAGGATTCACAGCAGATCCGTCGCTGCGAATTCAGTCGGTCGACCCATAGTCCAAAATCGCCTCCGGCGTGAGAGCGTGGAGGCCGGCGTGATGATCGATACAGGAATCGCGAGCCGTATGAGCACCGATTCAATCGCAATGATCGGCGTCAGTGCCCACCCCTCCCAAGGGGTGGATCATCGCTCCTCGGCAACAAGATGACGAGAGCCTTGACCGCAGTCTTTGGCGAAGGTTCAGTCGACCCGAGCGGGCTTTGATGCAAGGTCCATCATCGTTCAAGGCTTGGTCGGCGGAATAGAGCTCACCGAGAAGGTTATAGCGAGATGTTCCCTCCATCGGTGAGTTCATGTCTCGGGGCGAGTGTTTTAGCGGGGCCGTCGAGCCACGATGATTCCTCCCAACTTCGGGTTGGCGGTGAGTCGATAAGTTCACGGTGAGTCAAGCGACACTTGGCGAGGACTACCGGTGGCTGTTCAGATTAAGCGGCGGCAGCGATGAGGTAGCTATGAAGCATTTGCCTTATGTTGGAGGTTCGGCGGAGCATGGTTGAATCGATTAGCACCAGATAGTATTTACATTTGGGAAGATCGGCCAGTGTTTGTCGGGACATTTGAAGGGACTTACAAGCGACCAGCGGGATTGTGAGCTGCGATCGTGTGTCTGAAGTCGAATGAAACTTTGAGAGATTACATCGAGATGGATAACCCTTGCACCACCACGTTGAGAATGTAATACGATCACCAGGCGATCTGTGCTTTCAAGGAAGGTGTCAAACGAGAGAGTTGAGTTTGAAATTGGTCCGACGGAGATATGACCACGAGTCGGATGATGGAGATTGTCACCAAGTATGCTAATGGTGAAGAAGAGGATCGACTCGAATGGTAAGTACAAGTCGATCGCTAATGAAGCTGGCGGAGGAAATTCGATCGGAGCGAAGCGCAAAGCCGAGCCAGCCGCTCCGGAGAAGCCTTGGCTGTGACCCGAGGAAAGTTCAAGAAACCCAAGGGTCCATGGAAACCCAGAAGGTGAAAGACCAAGATGGGAATGATGTGTTGGACTTGCCATGTCACATTCACGAAGAAAGATGAAGAGGTAAACTCATTTACCCAAAGCATACCACTCAACAATGTCGGCTCTTGATTCAGCGGTTCAAGGGAAGCAGCCCAAGGATAAGGAAAAGGGTGCGTATAAAGTCGAGGACAAAGAAGATAGTGATGGTGGATACCCCGGTCAATTCCACCACGATGATTTTCTTGGCGTTGAAAGCAAAAGTCGATTGAAAGTTATCAACGAAAGTGAACATGGTGGCTCGTGGCGCCCAATTATCTGAAATGGTCCTAGACCGCCATCACATTCGACCGATCCGATCATCAGACACACATTGCCACCACAGGAGAAAGCGTTGAGTGGTTGACCCGATCGTCGAAGGCACTCGGTGACCAAAGTTTTGATGGATGGCGGCGTTGGCTTTGAACATCTTGTATGCGAGAGCGTTGAAAGGATGGGCATTCCGATGTCGGACTCAGCACCGATAACATGAGTTTCCACGGTCATTCACGGAAAGAAGGCTGAGTCACTCGGTCAAATTGCTCTTGATGTGGTTTTGGTGATTGAAGCATTTCCGCAAAGAAAAGTTGACCTTTGAGGTCGTGGATTTCCAGAGAGCTTATCACGCTATTCTAGGAAGGTCGGCGTATGCCTGTTTCATGGCCCGACCATGTTATGTGTACCTTAGGCTGAAGATGCCCGGCCCCAAGGGTGTGATCACTGTCACTAGCAATCGGAAGAAAGCGGAAGAGTGTTTCCAGAAAGGCTCTAAGATTGCTGATGCTCAGATGGCGTGGTAAATTGCAAGAATATCGAGAAGGCTGCGATCCGAGTGATTTTTGCGAGCCAAGAAGCCCTTCTGAGTTGGCATTTCGATCGTCTGGTGAGGCGAAGCAGGTTCATATTCACCCGACCGACCCCAATGCTGCTCCGACCAACCTCTCAACAACACTTTCGACTCCAAATAGGAAGAAGCGCTCGTCCGGTTCCTCCGTGAGAGCTGGGACATCTTTGCATGGAAGCACTGCTAACATGCGGGTGTTCAGGGGCTGGTGAGCACCGTCTGCGAGTCGACTCAAAAGTCAAACCTGTCAAAGAACATCTTGACGGTCCGCCGTCCGAAGAAAAGGCCATAAGCGAGGAGGTGGCTCGGCTCTTAGCAGCAGAGTTTATCAGAAATTTTACCACTCAGTGGCTCGCCAATGTGGTCTTGGTCCCTAAGAAGGACAATTCACTGCGCATGTGCATCGACTTCAAACATATCAATTGGGCCTGCCCAAAGATTATTTCCTCTCCCCACATCGACCAAATAGTCGACTCATTGCGGGATGTGGCGGTTGTCTTTTTAGGCGCATATTCCGGGTACCATCAGATCCGTCGTATGGACCCGCGAGATCAAAACATCTTTCATCACTCCATTGGTTGCTACATTATGTCACCATGCCATTCGGCCTCAAGAATGCGGAGCCCACGTTCATGAGGATGATTGAAGTGTTTACTCACTCAAATCAATCGGGCGTGGAAGCATACATGGATGACATTGTGGTCAAATCACGGAAAGGTTCCGACCTGTTGGTGACCTTGCTGAAACATTGCCAATCTCGGAGGTATGATATCAAGCTTAATCCATCAAAGTGCACATTCGGAGTTCTGGTGGGCGGTTACTCGGTTTTCGTTTACGAGCGAGGAATCGGCCTAACCAGAAAAATTTGGCACTATTCTCCGAATGAAAGCATACATGCGTGTGCACGATGTCTGAAGCTTCTTGGATGCTTGGCGCTTTAAGTCGATTCATCTCTGCCTCGGTGAAAAGGCATTGCCTCTTTACCGGTGATGAAGAAATCGAGACAAGTTGAGTGGACTCTGAAGCTGTTGCAGCGTTTGCGAGCTCAAAGCTCTGCTCTCCACCAACCGGTGCTTGCTGCCCCAATCAGCAAAGAGCCATTGCTGCTTTACATTGCAGCCACAGGACAAGTCGTCGATCACAGTACTTACGGTCGGCGGGAAGAGGAAGGAAAAAGCCTTCAAAGTTCAGCGCCCGATATATTATCTTTACGAAGTGTTAACCCGTTGAAGCAAAGATACCCTCATTATCGAGAAGCTTGTGTATGGGATTTATATGATGCAAATAAGGTTGCTCACTACTTCTCGATCATTCCATTACGATCGTCGTGATGCCCGTTATCGAGATTACACTGTGAGAGCATGGCCCGGTCGAGTGGTGAAATGGGCGATTGAACTTCTTCCCCTTGATACCAAGTTTGAGGCAAAAGCCATCAAGTCCCAAGCAATAGCAGATTTCATCGCCAGTGGATTGAACAACGATTACCGACTCAAGTTCACTCGAACCTTTGGACTATGTTCTTTGATGGTTCCAAGATGCTGAATGGTTCGGTCTTTGGGGTAGTATTGGTTTCCCCGAGGAGATAAGCTCGGATATGTGCTCAGATTCACTTTGATTCTTCCAACAATGAAGCGAGAATCTGAAGCATTGTTGTATGGGTTCGTATGGCCATTTCACTCGGCGTCCAAATCGCCTCATGGTCTATGGCGACTCAGATCTGAGTGGTTAATCGGTGATGAAGGAGTGGGGCGTCGAGAAGTCCAGCCATGGTAGCTCTTTGTAATGTCTGATGAGGAAGCTGGAAAAAGAAGTTTGAGGGTTAGAGCTCCATCACATACCCGGTGAAAAATCAAGCTGGCGATGATTTGGCGAAAATAGGGTCCAAGAGGAAGCCATTCCCGGTGATGTGTTTTGGAGCACATCCGCTTTTGCCGTCGATTCAAGAGGATCCTTTCACGAAAAAGCTCCACAGCCAAAAAGTGCCAGATCCGACTAAAGTTGAGGTTCGGTGGTGGTCGACCTGGTCATGGAAGTCGTGGTCATCACTCCCATTGGACCGTACCGTACATCACATACATCACGAGGAAAGAGCTCCGGAGAATGAAGAAGATGCTAGACAGATCGTCCGTCGATCCAAGGCCTTCTTGTGATCAAGGGACAGTTATTGAGGAGAAAGCGTGGTGGAGTCGACCAAAAGTGCATAACGCCGGAAGAGGTCGAGATAATCCTTGATGATATCCACTCGGGGACTGTGGTCACCATCGTCCTCTCGGACCATCGTGGCTAAAACATACCGGCGGTATTTTACTGGCCAAAGGCAAATGAAATGGCAAAATAGTCGACAAATGTGAAGGATGTCGGTTCTACTCAATATGTCACACAAGCCGCCTCAACATTGAAGACCATTCCACTAAATGCGCCTTTACGCTGTTTGGGGTTGGATATGATTGGACGGCGAGAAGCTGGCGGGAGTGGTTTCACTCATTTGCTTGTGGCGGTCGACAAGTTCACGAAATGGATCGAAGCTAAACCTATCAAGAATCTTGATCGTGCCTGCTTTTGTCGGTTTAAATCGGAGAATTGATATTCAGATATGGAGTTCCGCACGGCATCATCACGGACAATGGGTCAAATTTGATTCCGACAAGTTCAAAGCCTTTTGCGCCTCTCGAGAACGCAGCGAATTCGACTATGCTTGATCGCTCACCCCGGTCGAATGGACAAGCTGAGCGAGCAAATGATCTAATTCTCAAAGTTGAAACCTCGATTGATGTGTGATCTCAAGCATGTAGCTGGAGCGTGGGTCGACGAACTTCCGTCGGTTCTTTGGGGATTGAGGACCACTCCTAATCGTTCATTGGGAGAACTCCATTCTTTATGGTCTATGGAGCTGAAGCAGTTCTGCCGAGTGACACCTTCACAATGCCCCCAGTGAACTCTACTCACGAAGATGAAGCGAGCAAGCCCGTCAAGATCGATCGACCTCCTTGAAGAGGAGAGAGATGGCCCTGATCCGCTCGACCATCTATCGGCGGGACTTGCGTCGATTCCACGCCAGAAATGTGAAGCCGAGCCTCTCGGGAAGGAGATCTGGTCCTCTGAGTGGATCCATGAAACCACTGGCTTCGCTCCCACTTGGGAAGGCCCTTCATCGTCACGAGTTCTTCACAATGGGGCTTACCATCTTCTAGCGTCGAGCAGCGGATCGATGAGCCTCGGGCATGGAATGCGGGCTGCTCGCCCTTTTACATAAGAGCTCACTCGGGTGAGATGTAATAAAAGTATTCTGTGGTTTGTCTATCTAAATCAAGAAGATTATAATTTTCCTAGTGATTGTTATTACTTTTGTTAAATCCCCCGTGGGTGACTTAGCTGCTGAATCCGTTTAGCCTAAGTTTGTAAAAAATCCTTACAGTGTCAGGCCAGCCTCTCACTCGGGGTTTAACAATGAATCCGTTTAGCCTAAGTGTTTAAAATCCTACAGTGGTGAGCCAGCCTCCCACACGGGGCTTAAGCTGCAGCCAAGTACTCGCCTAAGTGTTTAAAATCCTACAGGTGGTGAGCCAGCCTCCCACTTGGGGGCTTAGCTGCAGTCAAGTACTCGCCTAAGTGTTTAAAATCCTACAGTGGTGAGCAGACTCCCACTCGGGGTGTAAAATGCATCTAGTGCCCTTAGTGATTTTGGTGTATTGAAGACTTATAGGTTAAGGAACTAATGCGTTTGTGAGTGTACACAGGTCTATAAGTCTATGAGGAGTTTGATATTCTGAGAGAAAGTCGACCCTAAAAATGAAGTTCTTTGTTGAAGACTTTGATATTACGAAGACTTTAGAAGACTTTGAAAGTGAAGAAATTGGTGTGACCTTGAAGACTTGGTATTCATTTGAGGAACATGAAGCGTGAAGACTTTTGTTTTCGTGGTTTCATTTTCTCTTTCTTGAGTCATAGGAAACACCGTCTTTGTTAAAGGGTTAGAAATACTAAGGAAAAATTTCCATGTGATGCTCAACTCAAAATCCTACACCTACCAATCCCTTGAGTGAAGCCATTGGAAATCTCATACAGATCCATCAATTTCTTGATGTGAGAGGCGAAGTTCTTACAGTGTTGAGAATTTATCTGGCGAGGAGTTAGGAATTACGCCGATCTTGGATTGCCTACGATGAGAACATGATAGCCACGAGAATTTGATATTCAAATTTCCGACCGTTCTTGTCTTCTTGGCGCCGGCTGTCCCAAAATATCTTATCCACCTAACGGTCATATCATTGAAGGGCATTTATGTCTTATCATGTCGGGCTACTCCTAGGCTATAAATAGCCGCCCCTACAACCACTAGTTGGTTGGCTGCTCCAAGAAGAACTTGACACTTGTCATTTGAGAGCAACCCATCTTACGAGGACTTTGAGCAAAAATCATCGAGTGAGGAAAACCCAAAACCCAAAACCCTACAAACCCAAAGTGATTGAGCATCAGAAGAAATTGATCTGCGTGGATCCGATGCTTATTACCTTTGAAGGCTGTGCTTCTTCCAGACGGTTAGGCGTCATGGTCTAGAAACATCAAGAGGAATTATGGATCGCCAGGTGACCAAGTGCTGTGAAGGTTTGGAAGTGCTGAAGACTTACCACAAGTGATTGGGCGAGTCATGTGACCTTAGTTCAAGGAGAATCGGTGAGGACTTGGTGTCTGAGCTGCGCTCAGCGGCCCAGGTGTCGGGACTGTGTGTCCTCGAGTTTAAATACTCGGCCGCTCCAACAGGGCGTACAAGCTGAGGCAGCGGTTGGAACTGGTCTACCAAATCATTGTCTTCACCAACCTTCTGGTTCTATTTCCTCAACCCTTTCATTTCCTCATTCTTGAATTGAGTGTTTGTTCATATCGTGTTTGAAGACTTTGGTGAAGACTTTCTCAATTTCCTCGGTTCAATTTCTTGATCTGTTTGTCTTCATCTTGTGTTATCCTGTGATTCGCTTTACGTACTCTGAGCTGTCTTCATTTCATCATGATGACCATGCGTGTGATACATTATGCTTACTTACGAGTACTTATTCGGCGCAAGTAGTTCTTAGCTAAGGAATTTCCTCACGGCAAATTCCTCGATGAAGAATTCATAAAATCGCCTATTCACCCCCCTCTAGTCGATATAGCACTTTCAATTGGTATCGAGCAAGGTACTCCCTTGTTACGTGTGATTTAGTTTAACCACGGGTTTTAGTTATATGGGCCGCGGTATGATCAAGGTCTCGGCGGGGTGTCCTACCTTCGATGGGACGGACTACCCCTCTTTGGAAGAACAAGATGCGAATGCATCTTGAAGCAATGACAACGATCTACGGTATGTTGTGGAAAATGGTGTTCCCTCGGTCACACCTTCTCTGAATCTTGCTGATGTGAAGAGATTCAAGCAACTCGATTCTCAAGCGAAGAATATCATATGTGGCCATCGAGCAAAGGTCAATATGGAAGAGTGAGTGCTTTGGAATCTGCCAAGCTCATACAGGGACGAGGCTGTCCAAAGTGAATGAAGGAGTCTCAACTTAGCGTGACTCTCGAGTTGATGTTCTTGGAATCTCTTCAACGCTTCAAAAGACTTGACAGCGAAAATGTTCAACAAACCTTGATCGCCTCATGACATCTCAAATGAGCTTCAAGCACTTGGCGCCCTTGACATCACCGACCATGAGGTGGTGAAGAAATTATTAAGATAAACGATTCCTCATTTGATACTCAGCTGCGATGATACAAGAGCGAGCTGACTACAAGTCTCTTGATCCTGCCGATATCCTCGAAAGTCTAAATACTCACGAGTTCCGACTTCTTTGAAAAGAGATCTCAATGGTTCTAGCTATGGAAAAACCGTGCCACGAAGGCCAAGGCTATGTCTGAATCTGAGTGTGAAGACTACGGTAGTAGCCTTGGAGATCTGAAGAATTAGGCGAGGAACTAGCACTGCTTTCGTGAAGAAATTCGAGAAATTCTCAAGGCGTGGTCGCTTTGGAAAATCCTCAAGAAGCGGTGATTCCTCATCTAGTGACTATAAGAAGACTTTGTCACAAATGCAAGAAACCTGGTCACTACATCCAAGATTGTCCTCAGTGGGAAAAGGAATTAAAGAAGAAGAAACACAAGGATTACAGTTCTGATGACGCAAAGAAGAAGAAGAAATCATCGAAATCATCATCATCAAAATCCTCAAAGCCTTCTTCTCACAAGAAGGGCAGCTCCAAAAAGGCTCGGGCATTCATTGGCAAGGAAATGGACTCTGAAGCTGAATCTGAGGAACATGAGGAAGAGGAGGCATCAGAAGAATCTGAGTTTGGTGTGGCAAGTCTAGCTCTCGCTACTGCTTCCGTCAGCAAGTCCATCTTCAACTCTGAAGAAAATGACCTCACCAACAAAGCTGATGAAGATAGTGATGACTACACTCCCACCTATTGCTTCATGGCAAAGGGTGCCAAGGTACTCAAATATACCTCCTCCGAATCTAGTGAAAATGAATCTAATGAAGATTTAAAGCCCAGTTATTCAAAACTTGCTAAAATTGCTGTAAAACAACAAAGGGCTTTGGAAAAGGTTCAAAACATGCTAGATAAGAGTGATGATATGTTAGGTGAAGAAATGGATCGCACTAAAGCTCTGACTAAAAATCTTCAGAGACTTCAGTCTAGGCTTGACAGCCTTCAAGGTCATCATAACACTCTCTTATCGATCATGAAAACTTTCTTATGAATTTCTTCAAAAGCAAGATCTTGAGAAGCTAAGAGTGAGTTATGAAGATCTTGAAGGGCGCGATTCATTACTTGCTCAACAAATCAAGCGCTTCTCGGGAAGAATTTGTTCCTCCATGCTTAAAGTGCATTGAGCGTGAATCTGCTAATTCTTCAATGCTTCAAGCTGTTACAAATTCTTTACCTGCCTCTGCTATCACTAATTCCTCATCGAGGACATTGCTAGTATCCTTGACGATGCAGGGCTGAAGGAATTGTACATGACAGGCATGTACAAAAGCCTCAAAGACATCGAGACTCTTTGTGGTGTGCTTAAAAGCAGATCCTCAATAGGAACCCTAGGAAAGAGGTATTGCCTTTGAGAGGAAACTCAATCTTGATGGAACATATTGGAAGCTTTGGCGGTATCCCAAAACCTCATGGGTTGCTGCAAAGGGACCTCGATTGATCCATCTAACTTATCTGACTTTACATGTGAATCTCCTCATTCTTACGATGAGTCATTTGACTCAACTATAAATTGTTCAAAAATCAGAATGGTGAAGTATTTGCTAGATATGTTGGCACTAAGCTGCGAGCAGTTCCCTATGAAGAAAATCTGGGTTCCCAAGAAGTGCCTTGAAAGTCTTCAGGTGAATGTCCTCATGACACCACATGAAGAATAGGAACCCCAGATCAAATTCTTCATACGGACCAAATTCCTCCGTGGATCAAATTCCTCAAAGGATCAAAGTCCTCATATGATTATCATCGTGCTAACAACTCTGTTTACATGAGTAGAGCTAAGGAGCTATGAATATGTGCTTTATTCTTCAAACAAATATGTTCATAAGTCCTCGAAGAATTTCTCTGCTTATTCATATGCTTACCTAACCCCTCTTATGTGAAGCGAAATGGTTTGGCTTCTATGCCACCATTCTCGTATGGTGCTTTAAAAGTGATGAACTCTTGGCCACCTTGAGATGTGGGTGGTGAAGAAAAGAACTAATCTCTTCTGCGAGGTCAGGTCTCTAGGCGTGCCATAAGAATGTGAAGCATATTCTTGATATCTAGCTCACACACCAACACTAGGATTATGGTACCCCAAGGGCTCTACTTGATCTCATTGGATATTACGACTCGACTATCTTTGGTGATCGTGTGGACCATAAGTCAACATCTGGTACTTTTCATTTCCTCGGAAGATCTTTGATGCTGTTGGTCCTCAAAAGCGAACTGCGTATCCTTTATCCCTTGCGGAAGCTGAATACATTGCTGCTTGGCTCGTGTTGTGCTCAATTGCTATGGATGAAGCAAACTCTCAAGGACTACTGACATCAGCGTGAAGAATGTGCCTCTCTCTTGTGACAATGAGAGTGCCATCAAGATTGCTCACAACCCGTTCAGCACTTTCGAAGACAAAGCACATTCAAATTCGTCATCATTTTCTCCGTGATCATGTGTTGAAGGCGACATCTCCGCCGAGCGCGTGAAGGCGATGAACAGCTAGCTGATATCTTCACTAAGCCCTTGGATGAGAAGAAATTTAGCAAGTTGCGGTGTGAGCTAAATATCTTAGAATCTTGAGCGTTCTTTGAAAAGACTCACATCCTAACACTTATGCAAAATTGATGACTTAGATGTACAACACATGAAGAAGCGTCTTTCTTCAATCAATGAAGAATAACACTCTTAGTGTGAAGAAATTAATGAAGAATTTGATTCTCAGAACCCTCGACAATTATGCAGCGGTTATGCGAAATCATCATTCTTATCTGATTGAGTCACGCCACCACCAAAGTTGAAAATCTTCAATTTGAGTTTTTCCTCAGTTTTGAAATTCTTGAGTTTTCAAATTCTTCAACTTTGCAAAATCTTCCTTTGTTTCCGTCGTCTTTCTTCATTGGCTATATATATATATAAGGGTTTATGTCCTCTCAGCATTCACTTATGGCTATTTCTTCAAGTCGCTTTTTCTTCTAAGTGAATGTGATGGACCCTTCCCCTCCATGCTATACTCAACCCAATCTATTCACAAATTCTTCATATGCGTTCTATTTTGAAACTTCGTTCAAAATCTTCTTTGTCATCCTTGACAGTGAAGAAATTGCGACGGAACTTTAAAACTGATCTTATCAAACTTTGGTTTTGCCGCTCAAACCGTTCCACATCCCACGATGCATTATTTTACTCACCCACAATGCGTACGATCTCCACTACGATCGTGGATGACACATGTCATGAGAAGGAAATGGTCGGGGGCATGTTAGTCCTAAATCTTGAGCAATCCGTTTTCACCGTGTCTATAAATACCCTCTCCCTTCCTCACTTCTTTTACTCTGCTCGACCTCTCTCTCCCTTTCGAGCTCCTCAAACCCTAAGCGCCGCCGCTTCTCCATAAATCGCCCGGTGAGGAAAAGCTTCCTTTGCCTCGACATCGTCGCCCGACGTACTCGCGCCCGACCGGAAATCCTCACTCCGCCGCCGCCGTAGCTATCTTCCTCCGCCAAGTTAGGCGTGGAAGATTTGAGTGACGAACTTCCCAACTGTTCTTCTCGGTTAAATCGTGTTCTTCAATTCAGGTAATTAAAAGTTACTTTTATTACTCGCTTTGATTCTCAAACCTCCACGAAAATCTTCAAAGGTGTTTATTCTTCAAATCTTCACACATATGAACACCTCAGCAAAATATGCTCTTGATTAGTTTCTCGAAGCAATGATTTTCTTCAAGATTCCTCAATTGTGTGGATCCTCGATCTGTACAACTCTGGAACCTAAGACAAAGAGCGCTTAGTGAAATTCTTCAAGGCTCATCTGGTCAAAATCCTCAAAACTTGTTCTTTTTGAAAAACCTTACGAGAGCATATGACCTCTCAAATTCCTCGCAACTATACTCTGTTCACGGTACACATGTCATTCTTTGAATCACTAGGTTCTCATCAACTTAACTCATTTGCAGCGTTCCTCGAAGAAAAGACTGCATACTTCTTGAGAGAACTCAATTGTTCAAATTCCTCAAGCTGAAGAACATGGCGGGCGGTAGAAGCCACGAAAGGAGGAAAGAAACACGAGGTTATGACTGCGTTTGAAATCCACGAGAAATCTATGCTGACTCTGCACACGGATGAAGAAAACAAAAATCAGCGCAAGGTGCGTATTGGAAGATTTAGCGGAGATGGGCACGGGAATGGAGGAATACAGATATGTAACTCCCAAGTACATGAAGAAATTAGCTCTAAATCCTCCATGCCCAAGAGCTCCATTGGCTTTTGGCCAAGTAGCTGATCCCACTAGCATCAAGCGTGGTGAGGACTTTCACGATGAATGAGCTAAGCGCCAAGCTAAATTGGCAAAACAAGCCAAGGAGGCGGTGAAGAAATTCAATGAGGATTACGCCACTTGCTCTCGCTCTGAGGCCTCGGTCAAACCGAGAAATCCATGCCAAAGAAGCCTGCTCATAAGCCAAGTGCTTCACCATCAGCGCCCTCACGGCCAAGTTCCTCGGCAGCACCCTCAAAGCAAATTCCTCCTGCTTGTTGCTGCTCCACCAAAGTCCTCAACTGCTCCGTCAAAGTCTTCAGTTCCTGTGCACCTGGCTACATGTCAAAGGACTGCTAGCTTCTCAATTGCCTCAGGCGTTTCTGCAAGTTCCTCAGCAGCTCCCATTTCTTCATCTGGCCCGACTCAGTTGAAGACCAAAGCAACAGTGGGCGAGGTCCTCGGCCTAGCCAAAGAAAAAACAGGTTGCATTCCATGTGCCTTACGATGATGAAGCATCGATGATGAACTTGCGGAAATCATCGAGAGACCGTCAAGAAAAGGCCGCTAGAGCCAAAGGCACATCTGTGCCCTTGCTGTTGGATCGAAGAAAGTCCTCGACTATATTGATCTACGGCACAAGGATCCCAATACCCCTATGCGACTTTCATCGACACACGGACAAAGTCATATGTTGACTCACTTCATCGCTGAAGAAAAATGGAAGTTTGAGAAGGCAAGGAAATCAAAAGGCTCAATCTGAGAAAGGAGAAGTTCACGAAGAAAAAGCGTTGTCAAGATGACACGAGGAGCTTCTCAAGGTCGAACTGAAATTCAAGACCTCGGCAAAATCTTGATTCCTATTATGCTGATTGGCAAGGAGCCAAGGTCAGATTGTCAACGACAAAGAAATTCACAAATGTTGCTGCCCGATTGCAACATGAAATTCCTCGAGCTGAAGTCTCAGCTCAGCGGTGAAGAACATGCCGGCACCGGCTGATAGCGTTCGAGCTCTTGATGAAAATGCTAGTTCGGGGCTGATGATCCCATTCCGGCCATTGAAGAAATTGCGAGGCACCCACAAGTGAGTGCTTTGAAGAAAGCTGACCCAAACTCCTCGGCTCCTCCTGCGTAATTCCAACTCCAATTCTTCCATCGCCTCGATGTGAAGAAAACCAAAGCTCTTGAGAGCGAGCTCTTTGTGAAGAAAAGGAAGGCATCAGGTGTGTCACATTCTTGACTGCGAAGAAAATGAAGCCAATGACCAGCTCATTCGAAAATCAATTGATGCTGTTCGATTTCCTCCATGCCATCAAAGGACCTTGTTCCTTTTGGAGAAAATATGAGATCCCAATCGGATCGATGAAGAACATCATTCTGCTTTGCCCGTCGAGCAGATTGATGAAGAAATTAAAGTGGGCATAATCCCTTCAACCCGATCATTTCTTCACCTATGCCTCGGTTCACAGTGAAGAGGCTGGTGTTGAAGAAATTGAAGATGAAGATGTGGATATAGGGTGCACCACACGGTAATGAATGATGACTTTTGGGAAAGTCGCATCCTAATACTCCTCTCTTCACCCGCTCCAACAAATTCCTCGGTCCCTGCACAAACAGTCCAAATGGACTCTGAAGAAACTCAACCCACTTGCTCATGCATGAAGAAATTCCAGCCACTAGTCTGATAAAACTGCTTCTTCTTGATCCTCGGTACGCATCTGTTGAGAACAAGAAATTCCTCGGCTGAAGAACTGAACTTGCGATTCACGAGGTGGTGATGCAACCAACTGACACCCCTCTGCCCAAGCAAAAGAATCCGTTCTCAAGAAAGCAAAAGTTCAAGGCTGAAGATTTCTTTGCGAGCACGTGTTCTTCAACGACTATAATCCATATGATTACTGCTCGCATTAGGAAGAAGCGGTTACGGACTGCCGGTAAGCCAACTTCTATTCCTCGGTGCTCTTTAACAAGGATAAATTCTTTGATCATGCTCATATTCCTCATGTGGACATGGAGTCGCTGCCAGGCTTTGAGCCAGTCCTCAGTGTTCTTCACGACGTAGGACTTCTAAATTTCTGCACTGATATCTGTGACTAGAATGAAGAACTAATTCTTCAATTTTATGCAACGCTGCACATCACGGAGGCGAAGGCGTGAACTCATGGGTATTAGGCTGGATGTATGAAAATACTCACTACAAGGCACCGACAAGCTGAATTGCTTCGTGCCCTACCACTCGATCCTCCACTTGATGGTGCCGTTGTATCTACAACGAACGAACTTTCAAATCACTATATGCAAGTGTTGATGAAGCCTTTGAAGCCAAGGCAGGCCCAAGAGCGAAATTCCTCGTCCGGGAATTGTGTATGTGCCTCGGACTGTCTATCGGATTCAGCGAAGACAATGAGTCCTATCAAAGGCCATGACTCGAGATGATGAAGAAGTCATTGGCATCATGAAGAATATGCTTTTCAACATCATCCATGGCGTTCCCGTCAACTTCCATGATTTCTTCATGAGAACTCTGGCCAACATTGCTATGTCACCATTTGAGCTGAAGCCTTATAGCCTGGATAATGAGATTCATCGGGACAAGGTCTTCACTCAATTACAAGGCTGATACTTTGAACCACTGCAGCTACTTGCCCCGATTGAAGTCCTCAAGCGAACATTTACCTCGGTGATGACAAGGGCAAGGCTACTGCTGTGATCGATGAAGCATTCATCCATTGGATGGACAGTTTAGCAAGCGACATCTTACTCCACCAATGATGACTACGCCACACATGACTCTGCCGCAAATACCTCGGTCAAGCAAAGTCCTCAAGCTCGCACCCGGGTGATGGTGATCGTGAGTTACTCCTCGGTCTTCATCGGAAGGTTGATCGTAATCATAAATGGGTCAGCGTCGGTTTGGTTCAATTCTTCACAACATGACCTCAACACACAATGCGGTGAAGAAAAACCACTACTACCTCCATGAAACCTTCAAGCGCTTTTGGGCTGTTCTTTCACATGTCTCTGATGCGAAGAAGCGGCGTCAATGGGACTCAAGGAAGAATTTGACTAATCGCACCTCCTCCAGAAGAAATACAAGAAGGTGAAAGTTCCTTCCTTGGTGGCCAGCTCCTATTCTTCATCGCGCGACAACGATGAAAATGAAGACTTGGGCGACACGCGGCAGGTCCTACTGCATCAACCGACCCCAACAACCTTTGGCGCTCCTTCTTCAATTGAAATTCTTGAGGCGTTAGTCCTCGGTTTTGATCCTTTTGGTCATTCGATGACAAAGGGGGAGAAATTTGAGTTAGTCTTCAAGCGGGTCTAGTTTATTGCCTATATATAGTAATTTATTTTTTTTGTTAAGTTACAACTCTCGTTCTTCTGAAACCTTTATTGGATCGAGTTGTAATCTTAAACCCGATGGTGCTTTGATACTTTTGATGCATTATGCTCTTGCATTATGCTCTGATTCTCTTGAGCTCCTTGAAAATCTTCATAGCAAATCTATTTGAGCTCTGATACTCTTGATGCGTTATTGTGCATGCTTGTTCCTCATTAATGGTATCGCACGCATGCTGAATAACATCAAGCACCATATTTCATCATGCATTTCAAATTCTTCATATTATATGTCAAATGCGTGTATGAATTACAAGATATAGGGGAGATCTCCATGATTCAACTCTTCAAATGTGCATTGCCTCAAAAGCAAATTCCTCACTATGCACATCTTGGGGAGTTCTTCTATATCTTGTAATCAAATTCCTCATTATCGATTTACACTTCATATGTTTATCCCGTTGAAAACTTAACCTATATTGTCATCAATCACCAAAGGGGAGATTGTAAGTGCATCTAGTGCCCTTAGTGATTTTGGTGTATTGAAGACTTATAGGTTAAGGAACTAATCGTTTGTGAGTGTACACAGGTCTATAAGTCTATGAGGTTTGATATTTACAAAGAAAGTCGACCCTAAAAATGAAGTTCTTGATGAAGACTTTGATATTACGAAGACTTTGAAAGTGAAGAAATTGGTGTGACCTTGAAGACTTGGTATTCATTTGAGGAACATGAAGCGTGAAGACTTTTGTTTTCGTAGTTTCATTTTCTCTTTCTTGAGTCATAGGAAACACCGTATTGTTAAAGAAATTAGAAATACTAAGGAAAAATTTCCATGTGATGCTCAACTCAAAATCCTACACCTACCAATCCCTTGAGTGAAGCCATTGGAAATCTCATCTGATCCGATCAATTTCTTGATGTGAGAGGCGAAGTTCTTACAGTCCTTGAGAATTTATCTGGCCCGAGGAGTTAGGAATTCGCCGGTCTTGGATTGCCTACGATGAGAACATGATAGCCACGAGAATTTGATATTCAAATTTCCGACCGTTCTTTGTCTTCTTGCCTGTCCCAAAATATCTTATCCACCTAACGGTCATATCATTGAAGGGCATTTATGTCTTATCATGTCGGGCTGCATCCTAGGCTATAAATAGCCGCCCCTACAACCACTAGCTGGTTGGCTGCTCGAGAGAACTTGACACTTGTCATTTGAGAGCAACCCATCCTCACGAGGACTTTGGCGAAAATCATCGAGTGAGAAAAACCCAAAAAGCAAAACCCTACAAACCCAAAGTGATTGAGCATCCTTGAAGAAATTGATCCTGCGTGGATCCGGCGCTTATTACCTTTGAAGGCATGCTTCTTCCAGACGGTTAGGCGTCATGGTCTAGAACATCAAGAGGAATTGTGGATGGCCGGTGACCAAGTCTGTGAAGGTTTGGAAATCGCTGAAGACTTACCACAGTGATTGGGCGAGTGCATGTGACCTTAGTTCAAGGAGAATCTGGTGAGGACTTGGTGTCTGAGCTGCGTGCTCAGCGGCTGGGTGTCAGGACTGTGTGTCCTCGAGTTTAAATACTCGGCCGCTCAACCAGGCGTACAAGCTGAGACAGCAGTTGGAACTGGTCTACCAAATCATTGTCTTCACCAACCTTCTGGTTCTATTTCCTCAACCCTTTCATTTCCTCATTCTTGTGTTGAGTGTTTGTTCATATCTGTGTTTGAAGACTTTGGTGAAGACTTTCTCAATTTCCTCAGTTCAATTTCTTGATCTGTTTGTCTTCATCTTGTGTTATCCTGTGAATAAACTTTACGTACTCTGAGCTGTCTTCATTTCATCATGATGACCATCGTGTATACATTATACTTACTTGAGTACTTATTCATGCAAGTAGTTCTTAGCTAAGGAATTTCCTCACGGCAAATTCCTCGGTGAAGAATTCATAAAATCGCCTATTCACCCCCCTCTAGTCGATATAGCACTTTTCGGGGCTTAGCTGCAGTCAAGTACTAGCCTAAGTATTTAATACAATGTGAACTTTGCAAGAACTGACGAGTGCAGGTCATTGTTGCCTTCCCTTCAAAGCTATGACACAAAAATCCTCCTTGGAGGCTTAGCTGCATCCGATGCTACGCCTAAGTTTGAAAAATCCTACAGTGGAAGCAAACCTCCCACTCGGGGCTTAACTTCTGATCGATGCTAGCCTAAGTTTGAAAAATCCTACAGTGGAGAGCAAACCTCCCACTCGGGGCCTAACTCAGATCGATGCTACGCCTAAGTTTGAAAAATCCTACCAAGTGGAAGCAAACCTCCCACTCGGGGCTTAGCTGCAGTCCATGCTAGCCTAAGTTTAAAAAATCCTACAGTGGAAGCAAACCTCCCACTCGGGGCTTAAGCTATGTCCGGGACTCGCCTAAGTTTGAAAACATACCGATCCTCAAGGGCTGACGAGGTGCAGGTCGGCTGCTACCTTCTCCTTGAGACTGCGCCACAAGTACAACGTGCGCTCCATCCCGATCCGCAAGGGCGGACGAGGTGCAGGTCATTGCTACCTTCTCCTTGAACTCGCCACAAGTACAACGTCGCTCCATCCCGATCCATAAGGGCGATGATGTCAGGTCATTGCTTCCTTCTCCTGCACCTGCAAGAGCCACAAAGTGTAGGTCATTGGATCCACCTCGAGCTGCATCTCAAACATTGAAGCATAATCCGAGTGAAGAGCAAAGTTCACTCGAAGGCAAACAAAAGCATATTACGGCGATAAGTAAAGTTGGGATAGCATCCTAAGGATGCTGAAGTACCAGGCCTCAAGCCTGCTAAGGTTTATCGGTTACAAAAATCACTTTCGGCATTCGAGGCAAATTTAAGGTAGAGCATAAAAAATTTTACTCCTCGGTGGAGGGTGGAAGGACCACAAACTTGTCAAGGTCGATCCATCAGCGATCCGGGTGGCGGCGATGAAAGTTTCCATGAAGATTGGAAATCATACTTCTTGGTGTTACGCAACTCGAGGGCGCCCGACTTGTCCTCCGTGCTTCCTTGCGGTGGACACGAACGAGAGACAAAGCAACATCAGCCTTTTGGCAGAATACTTTTCCATTCTTGCACTCGACTTGGAACCTCATTCGATCGAGTCATTAAGAACTCAAGGTCGTTACAAGCGTCGGTCGGCGGAGGTCGAGTCGATCCGTGACACATGACTTCGATCGGCGAGATAGTCCACCACACCAGCGATCACGAGACTCCGGTTGGAGCACATTCATAGCGGCTTCATCCTTCACGGGAGAGTTGATGGGGTCGGGCTTGTCTCCACTCATTGGTCTCCTCTTGAAGTTACGGCGAATTCTGCAAATCGACTCAAGTTCAAGCCTATGGTTCTATGGTGAGTCGATGATGACAAGTCAGTCGGATAAGAGGATTTACCTTCAAGCATGAGGAATAGCTTCTTGGCGAGCCCTCCCAGATAAACCTCTAGATCGTTCCTCCTTCCCGCCAGTTCGCCAACCTTGTCCGTCAGAGCAACTTTGTCATTCTTCAGTCGACTAGCCTCCTTGTTGTCCGCGTCGAGAGCAGCCTTCAGTTGGTATTCTCCTCTTTGAGTTTTCCGGTGAGGCCAGTTTCTCTTCCATGACTTTGTTTTCTCAAAGCCGCCTTCTATGCCTCTGCAAGGTCGTGGTCTTTCTTCTTGAGCCTCCTCCGGTTTATGCGCAAAATAACAATAAGTCGAGTTGAGAATGGGTAGAAAGACAAAGGCAGTCGTCAAGTTCTCACCAGCCATACCTTTTGCCGTCTCTAGCCTTTTGCAAGTTCTCTGAGCAAGCTTCAAGTCAAGGTTGAGCTGGATCTGCTTGTTCTCCAACTTTCGGTATAGCGGACCACGAGCTGCAAGATTTACTGCAAAGAGTCAATCGACAAAACATCAAAGACAGGTCACTTCCGGTGACTAAAAAAAAAATCGTAGAATTTCTAAGACTACGGTCGAATCAAAACATTGACGATGGTCTGGGGACTTCACCTAGTGGGTGCACTCAGCGTGCCCCCTGGTTTTACCAATTCGGTTCGACCAGTCAACGAAAGTGGAAAAAGGTTATGATCCTAAAAACATAGCTAGCTGTCGGCGATCGGTGTGTAAAAACAAAAAGTTCTTAGACTATAGTCGATTGCCCATGATCCACCATAGTCTCGGGGACTACACCAAGTGGGTGCACTTAGCGTGCCCCACTTGGTTCCAAAGATCCATTCGACATGGCGGACCAGACCGGTGAAGAAATTGAAGTGTAAAGACTATAGTCGACTGCCCATGATCCACCATAGTCTCGGGGACTACACCGTGGGTGCACTCAGCGTGCCCCCACCAATTCAAAAATTCAATCGACACACCAACACCCGGTGGGTGTCTGGATCTGAATATGGAAATCTTCAGAAAGAAGAAATTTCAGGTAGCATATCCTAACAGAACAAGCAACTTACTTGGACATTGCTCTAAAGAGTCAATCTCGCATCATAAGCCGACTGGCTGGCCTCCCGGACCACCTTCACTTGCTCCATCATGATCCCTGCCTGGCGTATGGCCTCCTTGGCAGCACTCACTTGGTCTTCCGGGACGTGGTGTGTGGCAAAAAGGGATGGCGGGTCAGCAGTCGACGATGATGGCACAGCAAAAGACACAGAAGTCCAAGTAATGTCGCCTCCCTCGTGAGCTAGCGTCTTAGGCAGTGATACAACTGGAGTAGCCTTGCCAGCAGGCACCTTTTTGTCCTTCCTCTTCCTCGGTGGTGTTTCATAGTGGTCATCGGGAGATCAATGACATGAGGTGGAGCGCAAGCAAGATTCAAAGGTAAAACAGAAATCAATCGAGCGTAAAGCAAAACTGCGGAGATCATACCAAGGTTGGAGGTGGCGGCATCTTCCATTTCTGATCCTCATGCTTAGCGAGGTCTTGGAGGTGGCAACCTTGCAGATTTCAGAAGTCAATTGATCGGTCAAAGCGTGTCGACCAAAGTGCACTCATGGTGAGCGGGAAAACACAAGTTCGATGATTACCGGAAATAGTGGGAATGACCATCCTCATCTTGGGCAAGGCCTTGGCGGCTTTGATGGCGTTGCTCGGGGTTGCTTTGGCGGTTTCTCGGTTAGCCTTTGGAGAAGTCGTCCAAGTGCGCCGTTGAGCGCCCGATGGGCGCGATAGCCTACCTCGCTCGACCACGGATCATCGTCGGCTTGGATCGCCTTTCGAGTGGGGTGGATCCATGTCTCCCTCCTATTCCTCCTCCTCCTCTTCATTAGAGCTGTCGTTTTCCTCAGACTCCCACTCCTCCTGGCTTTCGCCTCCGCTTCCTTCTTCTTCTTGACTGGTTCTTGCGCCCGTTGGGCATCAAGTACATCTCGGTGGTGACCTAGAAGACAGCAAAACAAGGCGAAAGTCGATCGGCCGATTCCTTGTGAGAGCAGAGCAAATGCTGCAGGATCACGATCGGAGATCGGTGGTCATACCTTATGCAGTTCGTAAGTTTGGTCAGTGGTGGGATCCTCCTAGCTCCACGAGGTTATCCTTGTTCCTGTGATCGCGATCATCCACCTCTCCAATGTGGCGTCGTCGACCTCCTCAGGTGGACCGGGTGGTGTCCTCGGTGCGGAGTACATCCACATCGGGTGACCTCGGTATTGGAGGCGGCTGAATCTTGTCGAAGAAAACCTCTAGAAGATCCATGCGGTCACTCCGTCATGAATGAGCTGAACTACGCTCCATCAACAACAACACAGGCCTTCTCCTCGGAAGCACCTTGAGAGAGGCGGACATTAACTTCGATCCATGGAGAAAGGAGGAGTCTAGTCGACATTGCTTACTGGCGTCGGTGGTCTTAACGATAGAACCAGGTCGTTGCCACCCTCTGACTGAATCGGGAAGAATCATGGCTGGAAGGCACTTTTACCCCTCATCTGGACCCCAAGACCCCACACATCTGGATTACTTGGGTTCTTACATCATTCGGACTAGCCTTTTTCAGCGTCGAGGCGACAAGTGAATATGTGTTTGAAGAGGCCCGGTGTGGTCAACAACCCAAAGTTTTCACACAAAGACACAGCGGCGAGATAGGCAATGGAGTTGGGTGTAAAGTGATGGAGTTGTGCTCAAAAGTTGAAAACCCGAAAGAAAAGATTAGGCGGAAGAAAATCCATGATCCACATGGGTGGCTAGGAGGGCGCACTCACCCTCTTGAGGCTGCTGCGCCACTCTGTCCCGGAAGCCTTGCTGACCGTGGGGATCAATCCCTCGTTAGCCAGGTCGTTGAGGTCTTTACGGGTGATGGTCGGCGGATCAATCTCTGGACCCAACCTTGCATGGCTGGACATGACGAGATCCGCCCGGTGGCGCTCTCCTCGCCTTCGCCGTCGCCTTCTTCGCCCACTCCAAGGCCGCCGTCTTCTCCTTCACCATTGTGCCCCGGCCAGGCGCAGGAGGCGAACAGCGGCCCTGAGCAGGTCCTGGCGCGGCGGAGATGAATCTGAGGCGGAGGAGGAAAATGAGGCGCCTTGTTCAAAATACCCCCTTGGCGCCTTATAAACCCGCTTCCAGTGGCTGTTGGTAGGCCGGGCAATCTGTCAAATCCATAGCGATCGGCAGCGATCGTGGCGAAAAAAGGTGGCCTGGAGATCAGGCGTCCTTGCCTTATCCATCCAGTCATGCGGCCTTCTCCGCTTCTTGGCGCTTCCCAAAATTCGGATCCCACTAAATCCGCTAACAGTGAGCAACTTGTCAAGCGGAAGATTTCCTCCGATCCGTCGCTCGGCAATCTCCAAGTTCATAAAGTTCACTCGGCGGATGTAGAGAATGGATCAAAGCGTGAAGAAGTTGACACCATCCTTTGAAGGTCAGCGATCGAGAATAAAGCACACTCGTGGCCTTGGCAGTCGGAAAGATTATCAACTCCTTCCTCCTCAAACCTCGATCCATTAGGGGCTAATGATGAAGTCATATACCTAGGGTAGGGTCATGGACCTGTCCAAGATACCCTCCCCAAGGTCATCCTTAGAGTAAACTGCCTACCGATCGACTGGTAGGTTTCCACTCGACAATTCAAAGACACTTTCGACCATGAAGACCCACTTTCGACCGAGGTCCAAGAGCCACTCGGTGTCCAAGCGGTGCATAGATTAAGTAGTCTTTATGGTCATGATGACACTTTATGTAAGGCGTTACGATGCGCCTAGCCTTATATACCTTAAACCCTCCGCTCGTGGGTGGCTAGGGTCTGGTGCACTCTATATAAGCCACCCCTCCACGGTAGGGGTTGGCACCCTATAATTCATCGCATATAATCCGATCGACCGCCTCCGGGCTCCGAGATGTAGGGCTGTTACTTCCTCGAGAAGGGCTGAACTTCGTAAACTTCGTGCGTACCAACTACTCCATAGCTAGTACCTTGCCTCTCCATACCTACCACCCATTCTCTTTGTCGGACTTAGAACCACGACGGTTGGGTTAAGGATGGTGTCGGCGATCTTGGATCTGCGGTTGTGGGCCAGGCGTCGAAGCTGCTCCGGTGGTTGGGTTAAGGGTGGTGTCGATGATGCGGATCTGCGGCCATGGATGGGCGTCGAAGCTGCTCGATGGGTTGGATGAGGTGCGAGGAAGCGGATCTGGGCCGTGGACTTGTGAGTTGGCAAAGCAGCCCGGTAGGGTTGAGAATGGTATAAGTGGCTTCTCGGTAGGGTTGAGGAAGGTGTCGTGAAGCGCTCCGGTAGGGTTGAGGAAGGTGTCGGTGAAGAGGATCGAGAGGCCGTGGGCGGGGGCGTCGGTGGGGCGGCTCAGGGAGTGTGGGCAAAGCGTCTCGGTGGGGAATCTGAATGAGCAGCTGCGAGATCTTGTGGCCAGTTGATGAAATACCGCGAAGCGAATCCGGCGCCGTGGACAAGGCAGGGGCTGAATGGGCTGTGATGCAGTGGTGGATGAGCAGTCTACTTGTTTCTAGGGAGGTGGGAGGGTAGATCGGCGCGAGTAGATCCGTGAGGTGGGCCTTGTTGACGATGAATGGGCTATAGTGCGCGGTGGATGAGCGATCTAGGGTTTGAGAGGGAGGAGAAAGAGGCGATGAAATGCAGACGGCGTGATGTAAGATGCTCTGGTCTTTGTGGAGTTAGTCATTTTTGCGGGAGGAGAGAAATGGGGTGCCGTGTAGTGGGGGAACGGAAGTTACCAAAGCAGCCCGACCTATCATGTAGATGAGGCGGTATTATGCTGTTGGTCTCCGTGCACCAAGGACAAAGGGGATTTAGCATGCTAAAGACTAAGGTGGCGGAAATTTTAGAAGGCGGGAGATTTTGCCGCCCGGTAGTCGTTAAGTATCCAGTTTCAACTAATTTTGGACCGTGCTAGCGGGAAGTTCATGCTAGGCTGTGTACAGGGGCACGTCGTGATTAATAAGCGGTGTGAAGTCCACCTAGAAAAAGACAATAACTTTCGGGATGATCGCGATAACGGGCGTTCACAGGTAGCGGCCAATAATGCGAGTGTAGTGGCACGTTCACAAAAAGGGATCAAGCGCTCAGCCTATGTATTTCTCGTGTAAATAGATAATTTAGTGCCATTGGTTATTTACTTTAAACATAATGCATTGGCGTGTTAGTGTAGAGGCGCACAAAAGAAATGGATATTGTAGTCAGCTACTTAAAGTGTTACCTCATATGATTACATAGCCTCCATTTCATAAATTGCGTGCGGTTGAATTCATATATGAATATTACATATATTACTTCAAAATAGAAACTTAAATCATCCAAGACTAATGAATTTGAATGCAAGAGTAACAATGGTGCATGTTCATGATAGCTACATTGGTTGTTTGAAGAAACATCAACGTAACTTTGGCATGCACAACTAAAAACTTATTTAAATAGAAAAAATGTGATATGTAGTGTCCAATCTTTATAGCGTTGAATCGATATTGTACCTTTGGCCCACGATCTGAAGTAGATATTGACTTATGTTCAAGCGATGCATGTTCACGATCGCTAGATAGTGATCGTGAATGAATTGTGCAATCTTTCTCACCGCATACATATCTTATTTCCTGTGGGCATCGGAATCACACTGCGCGCGCCGTGTATTTCTCTCCCTCCGTCGGGAGTTAAATTAAATCTTTCTACCCGTCCTACAAGTCTCTCACACAGAAACACACGCTCTCTATGTCTAACCGCCCACCCCTTTAATTCCGCCCACCCACAGCCACTAATGTCTCTCACACATATGCTATCTACCTATCCCTTAATATAGCTAGATATGTGTCACACAAACTCCTTCTCCCTACTAGCAAGATGCCCATCGTTGCGGAACATCAAGATTCATTTGTATGAAAGTTTATCTTGTGGGAGAAAAGGATGAGCGAGGAATGCCTTATTTTCAAATCGAGAGAGGGGTGTGGGTATCTTTTGCAAAATTTCCATAGTTTCCTTCACATCCATCGTATATAAATCGGATGGCCTATATTGCAGGATGGCAGGAACACTATCATCACCAACTCTGTTTTTATAAGAGTAGAGATATGTGAGTGTCAATGCCCCCCACACACACACACTTTAACACGAAGGAGTAGGGTGACACCTCGATCTTGATACTAATCTATCATTGGCTTCTCTCTCAAACATACACACACACACACTACTACCCAGCACCGAAGGAGTAGGGTGGCACATCGATCTTGATAATAATCTATCTACTCCTCTTTCAAACACACACACACACACACACACACACACACGCTAGTTGTGCCTCTGTGCCCTCTGCGCACACTCTCAATCGTCTTTCTCTCCTCCCCCCAACAATGACAGCGGAAGGGTGACAACTCTATCGATCATAATCATCAATTGGTTTCTCTCTCAAACATTGTGTCTCGGTGCCTCGCTCGGTAGCCCCAGGACTTCTCATGGCCTACAGCTATAGTGGCGATGGCGCTGAACCCGTGTGCCTTGTTTTTACCGGCCTCATGTGATAGTTTTCACCTGTTTTACATTAATTAACAAGGCAACCTTTTCTTTATTACTACTAGTGAACCTGAATTCATTAGAGGCGGACATAAAATATATCACTTCAACCCAATTATCGCAGCAACTATTTTAAAAGAAATTAGCTAGATGCCCGTGCGTTGCGGAACATCAAGATGCATTTGTATGAATAGTTTATCTTGTGAGAAAAAGGTTGAGCGAGGAAGGCCTTATTTGCGAACTTGGAGAGGCGTGTGGGTATATTTTGCAAAATTGCCATAGTTTCTTTCCTATCCGTTAGATATAAATCGGCGGCCTATATTCTTGAGGATGGCACACACCATCATCACCAACTCCTTTTCTACTCCCTCCGTCCGAAAATACTAGTCACCAAAATAGACAAAAGAGATGTATCTAAAACTAAAATCGTCTAGATACATTTCCTTCTATCCATTTGATGACAAGTATTTCGAGACGGAGAAATATTATCTTTAGAATTTCAACAAGTGACTATGACGGACCTTACCAACATACTCAAAAAGTAGTCCATAATTTTGATGTTACCCTCTTTTCTTGGCGGTGCGTGCCATCTGGATACCTCATAAATAAATCAAGGACAAATCGGCCCTTCACGAAAAGACATACGGAGCAAAATGAGTGAATCTACACTATAAAATATGTCTACATACACATCGTATGTGGTAGTCCATTGAAATCTGAAAAAGACAAATATTTAAAACGAATGGAGTATATATAAGAGTAGACATGGAGATATATCTCTAGCATGGTCTACAACAAAAATGTGTTGGGCTGGTTATGGCGGATGCTGCTTAGCGATGACATGAGTTAAATATTCTGTCTTTTAACTTTATATTTTTATATTATATATTACTCTACTTATTTGATATATACTTCTTTAGCCTTTGTCTTGTGATGGAACCCTGATACATAGAATACAAGATTAAGGATGGACTTGTTTCTTTTTAACTTTACGTACAAAGCTGTAGCCACCACCAAGTCACGTGTACCTTTGTGCATGCAATTAACTTTTATAGAGGACAATCATACAGGCAATTAACTCAAATGGATTGGATGTCACTCTATAATTTCAACATAAAAGCATCTCCAGCGGTAGCGGCAAATTTCCTCCGCTTCCTTAAGCGGAGGGCGACATCAACGCCCGTGTATACATTTTACAACTCTAACCCCTAGATGAAATTCGTGCAAACATGGACTGATTTCATATAAGCATGAAGGATTTCGTATAAAAATGACGGATCTTCATATAAACCTCATGGATTTCATTACATTTACATGAACTAAGAGTTGCCAATCCGGCTCTCTTGTATAACTAATACTCCCTCCGTCCGGAAATGGATGTATCTAGACTTATTTTAGTTCTAAATGGCATACGGATCCTTTGTCTTCCTCATGTCCGTCGGACACTTGCGGGGTCGACGAAGGTCCTTGGAAGAGGCAAAGCAGCAAAGAAACCACAGAATCCGTGGTAAATGCGCCTCGGCGGTGGCCTTCATAGGTCCCAAGTGGCGGCGGCCTCCGTGTTCTACTTCTCCTCGATGATGGCGGCGGACACGGAGAAGCTGGCCACCGACTCGTCGCTCTCCACGCACCGGCTTACATCTCTGCCTCCATGGCGCTGTCGCGAGCAGGAGGCGCGCCCTGAACACAGGGGCGCGGCCACCGCGAACACAGGTGGCGTGATGCAGCCAGCGGCAGCGGCAGCGCCCATCGGCGTGCTCGCCGCCCGTGCGGCGTGGAGCAACTCTCCACTCCTCATCGAGCTGAGCTGGGCGGCGAGTTGCTGAACCAGCGCTTTGCTTGGGGCGGCAAGCGCTCCGTCGGGCCAAGTGAGGTTGGTGAAGCACAAAGCGGCCGCCCGTATCCGGAGGGCTCGGTGGGCCACCCAGCGGGTAATATGCGGAGAAGCGGCTCGCCGGAAGCCATCGGAGTGGAAAAATGGTGAAGGAGGAGATGGGGGAGGCGGTGGAGGGTGCGATTCTTGCCCGATGTCTATCGGCCTCGTGTAAATAGAGGCGTCTGGTAGGAGCTTGGCGGCGTTTGGCCTCGTTTAAGCGAGGCGGACAGGAGAACTTCGGCGGTGTTGCGTTTAATTCCGGCCCGCTCATGAGCAGACGTGTGGCGCGATAGGATTCTCGGTTTGCATGCGGGTTTAACGAGAGGGTTTAATGGGCGCCGGGCGTGCAGTGGCGGCCTTGATACTATTCGATTTGGCGGTAGTAATGAGCGTCAAATCACAAAGGCCCTCGCCTCTCGTGAAACCGACCGAGCTAGACTGCCCGCCCTCTAGCCTTTTAAAAAATGTATATACTCCACTTTTTACAGTAGTAGTATCGATGGATTAGCCATGGAGCAAAACTTGAAATCGAAAAAAGGGTGGTACATATAGAGTGCTAAATCGTCAAATTATGCATATAGTACTATTAAAAAGGCTTGTCACAATAATGGTGTCCACACAAGTGCACAACCCACCCTCAAATAAAACTAAGCACCACAAATTCTTTGACAAAACTAAGCACCACTGAAATTCTTTGACAACTAAACTGCTGGCTATATGATGTTGGCCATATATATTATGCGTATATAATGTGAAGAAGCAGTGGTAGTACTATACCAACTAAAAGATGAAATGTAAGAAATACTAGTATATGCGTATTGAAGAGTTAAAGTAACAGAAGAAACATAACATAGTTCTGCTTTGGGGCTCACTGCACAACACACCCTCAAATTAAATTAAGCACACCTGAAATTAAACTTTGCAACTATTCCGGTGAACCTGCATTAGAACCACCATGAGGAGCGACACTTGCCACCTTACTCGGGTCCTCGTCCCGTCCCGTCCTCGACTTCGTCCTTGTCCCTCTTCCTCTTGGCGATACTTCTTTGCTTGAACCGCACACTTGGCTGTTGCTCTTCATCCAACCCTTGTAGATATTGAAGCAAAGGTAGCCATCCATTGTAGCGTAGTGGATGTGGTCTATATCTAGTACATTCCGCTGCCATGCATGCGATGAAAGCGTGTATGGAGGTTTCTCCGGTTTACCGTATGAAGGATGAACCATGGCTCTGCCGGTCGGCATGAAGGTGAAGAGGACACCGGTGATTCTTACGGAGGTGAAGGTGGTTCCTACAACGAGGCATGTCCGGCCGGGGACTTCTTTATCGTTACCAAAGTCTCTGATGTGAATTTGACTAGGTTGCTCGAGGAAGTCCTTAAAATCCGGCACTCAACGTCGGCATGGCATATGTGGTAGACCAAGCATAAGTCATGCCGCAAACTGGATCATGGCGGGCTTCTTCCTCTCTTCGTCCTTTAGATCCTTCTCTCGTCCGGGACTATGGTGTACTCAACATCTAGCCCAGCGACCCACTCATCATCGAGTTTTTGAACATGCGTCTCAGCGAAAAGGCATCTTTTCACCGTCGCGGAAGAGCGGGTGTAGATGACGTCGAACTCATCGCGGTGATGGTTCTAACCTTGTACTCACCGCCCGATCGTGGAATTTGGGGCGCCATGGATTTGGGAGGAGGTTAGGATTAGTGGAATTGCCGTAATGTGAATGGGCGGGGCGACTAGGAAGCGAACCGCCGTAGTATTGAAGGGCGTGCGGGGTTGAGTAGGAAGCGAACTGCCCGGCGTCACGAGCGGCGGGGTAGTGGCTTTCCATTCTCCCATGATCACGGGCTTCCGATAGCCCTTGGATCGAGATCGAATGGTTGCATGGCATGATTCTAGACCTATGGGTGAATATCCTATCCTGGAGGGTTATTCTACAAATTTTCAGCAACTTAGCATGCGATCGTTTGATCTCAGATCCAAGGGCTGCCAGCAGCCCGTATCGTGGTTGCGCCTACCACGACCATCGCGTCGCTCGTGCGGTGGCGCCCTTGGAGATTTAGCACGGTGCGTTAGGCTATCTGATGTTGGCATGTTATACATAGTCATCACTTAGTCACTCATAGTACAACAAGGTTGGCTATAAGTGTATTTTTTTACTCCTCTCTATCTCTTTCTTCGTACTCCCTCCGTCCAATAATATAAGAACATTTTTGACACTAGTGTAGTGCCAAAAGCGTTCTTATATTATGGGACTGAGAATACTAGTATTATTGCATTTTCAAGGGTGACCTCTTCCAATGAAATGGTGTTGCTAAGTTTGCTTCATTTAATTAGCTATAGACTCAAAATTGTCTTTTCACCTAGGTACAGCAGCTTAGCACCGTTTCTTCCTTGGGTCACCAAATTAGTCTCTCTCTTCTTGAATAACTTGCCACATCGGACTTTATGCCTATGTGGCAAGCTTAACTTACCTAGCAAGGAGCAAGTAAAAGTAAGTACAATAGTCGCTTTACATGGCATTTTGCATATGTGGAGGAAAGAGGCAAGGAAAAAGTGGAGAAGTGGGCTGTCATGCAAGAGCCAGCCTCTACTACATGGTGGAGCATTGGGAGAAGCACACATATGGAGGTGGTCAAGAATCTGGGAGACTCACGCCGGGCGTAACACCTTGATTAAAATGATAATGGCAAGTCAAATCATGGGGCCCCACCTGTCCAGCGATAACTTCATTGTCAAATCACACAGCCCTATGTTTGCAGCCCTACTCCCTCGTCTTCTCGCGTCTCTGTCAGGCGACTAGTGGAACTGCCCCACCTACATGCGATATACTCCCTCCGTCTAGGTGACCAAGGTGGAGAGGAAAACGAGAGAACTTAATATTTAGTAGTATTTGCTAAGGCTGGTTGTAATGGTACTAGCCATAGCAATTTTGATGAGGTGTCATAGAATTAAATGAAGAAAGAGAGAGAGTTGACTACTACTATGTGTCATACATGGCAATAAATAAAGTACTACATGATACTAATATATGATACATGGCGCAGGATCTAAGTATTATTAATACAATTTTGCTAGAACTCATCTAGATGAGATATAATTTGGTCTCATTCATCTTTTATAGCCATTGGATGTGATGCTATATAAGATCGTGTGTCTTGGCGTGGGTTGTATTTGTTCTTGTACAGCAGGCTGACCCTTGCATGTCATGTTTGATAGTCTCAAGTCATTAAAAGCATACAAGCCCCACATCTCTTCTTGGTTGATTCCTCTATTTATGTCAAAAAATAAGAAACAGCGTGAGAGTTAATGCAACACGCCTATGTGTTTACTATTTGGTTTTAGCAAGATGACTTAATACTCACCTAGGCGGAGGAGTATTTGATTTGAAAGCGGTGGCCTTGATTCCGATCGACTTTAATGCAGACGAGGAGGAGTAGCTGTTCGATATGTTGAGCAGCCAATGCATCCTCCTTCAATTAATGCATGAGGAAGTAATGGGAGGAGGTCAGGAAAAAGAGGCTGCGATGTGAATACAGCGCGATTTTCCCTCATTGCCCTCATATAAAGCGCCCTCCATTCAATGCATCTACCACATCGTACGCACCTAAGCATTTGCCTAAGCACCTACACTAAGCGCCAAAAGCTCCTCCGGACCCATGGAAGCGTGCGTGTGGCGGCCAGCGGCTGCGCCGAGATAGTCCACGGCGCCGGACTGCGGCATGGCGCCGAGATCGTCTCTAGGCAGTGTTGGAGACCGGCTGGTGGATGGCCGCCGTTGACGCCAACTACGACTCTCAGTTGGACCAGATGATCGTGGACACCAGCACCAAGTTCACCGTCATCAAGAAGCTCGCGGAAGACATCGCCGTACTCCTCTAGCCCGCGTGCTTGGGCTCCTCATTGCCTACCACCCTAATCGGCCACCATGGCTGGAACCTCTTTCAAGCCTTTGGTGGCCTGCGCTGCCCCCGACGCCACGAAGAATGTCCACACGGAGGTCGCGCTGCGCCATGCTCCTGCCCTGCAAGAATTAAATGAACCTACATCCCGTGTATGAGCAAATCGTGTACATAGGTATCTACAATGCCGGTGAGGGCGCTATGAGGTTGGCCTTCCTCAACCGCTGGAAGCCTTGGATGCCTTTCTTTGAGAAGCACCTCGACCTCGCCACAAAAGCCGCCGCTCCTTAGCCGCGATCGGTGGCCGGCGCACTAAGTTGAGAGAAGGAGGTGCGTGCGTTCATGGATCCATCTTTCTTCTTGCCTTACATAACCACCACTGCTATTGCATCATCGTGGTCGTAATTCTTATTGTCTTTGTTGCATTCTCGTTCGATCAATACCGACATATGCGATCCCTTTGTAATTATATGCATCAACGTAACTAGTACTCCATCCATCAATTTATAAGTTGTGCTTACCTTTTCCATCAACCGTTAGCAGCAGGCATCTTTCTAGAAACACTAGAATATGTCTATATAATCCGTATGTGATAGTCCATTTGAAATCTCAAAAAGACAAATATTTAGAGTGCGAGAGGGAGTAATATATTAGGAGTATATCATGCACACAAAGCGCGGAGGAGGCGGTGGGGCCGAGAGGGATGAGGGACGCGTCGGGGATGAGGATCCCCTAGCGAACAATCCTACCATTACATCTCGACATGTGGGACTCATAGCGTGGGTCCCACACATTAGCGAAGGAAAAGCGAGGGCAAAGCGGTGATAGCCACGTCGGAGGATCCATGTCCATGTCGGGGGCGTCGTGCCGTGGGTTGGAGCGGCGTCGTGGGAATCGGCGTGTGGGTGTGGCGATGGTAGAA